>JAHZND010001442.1:0-21879 GCA_027744115.1 Acrocyrtus sp. NNG-2020 | reverse complement strand
AAAAAGAGTCCCTGTCATTAATGTATGTGTACGCACGCATTTTTATTACCTGTATAAAATTAAGTGCAGAAAAATCAGTGCTTATACTGAAAGGAATGTTGTGTAAATAGATACATGTATATGTAAACCATACATAAAATTACTCAAGTGGAATAAATCTATGAAAGCATAAACAGACGTGTTCAGAACTCGTTTTTCTTATCACTCGATCTAGATTCTAGACGCTCGGCGCTCAAACTTTCGTTATGATCATTAAAAACAATAATCATATTCTGGAATTTTAATACTTCTCAACTTTGGAAAATGTTCTGGAGCCGGGGCCGGGGTATATTTAATTAATCGTACTGGTGGGGTTTCACCACGTTATATTCTCCAATTTTTTAAAGGAATCTTTTCTAAGTAAAAGTTTGTGGTAGGTACTTTGAGATTTGAAAGGGATGGACTTGTCCTCAGTTAACTATCCTAAACATTAAAAGTTTTATTGATATTGTTTTCGTCTGATAAAATTGTTTTTTTTTCTTCCGGAAAGTATCACAACGGTCAAAAATGTTTTAGTACAGCTACTGAAATAGGACTAATATGCCTATCGTTACGTTAATTTATAATAGTGCTAAAGAGTGTCTAGAGAAAGTCTATAGGAAAAATTTGAAGAAATGCGGTTAAAGTTGCGTTAGAAAGCTAAACGGCTTTTTTAAAAGTACGATATACAATGCTGATAGAAACGTGGTTGGTAGTTAGAGTTATAACTATATTAGGAATTAATGGTCAGTGTAAATTATTGCAGGTGTTATTATTATTTGCTTGTTGACTTAAAACAATTAAGGAAACTGTTGCTGCAGTTTTTTTTTGTTGTAGGCTAACTGTGAATTCAGAGAGGAGTATCGGATGAGGGGCTGTAAAAGTACACTCGCTAAAAATTAGTCATGTCTTTCTTTAGGAAGTTCGGTGGCAAGGCTGCTAGTGTATGTATTTTTAGACGTTAACTCTCCAAAAAAATCGTTTTTCGCATCATCGCTAAAAAGTGAAAGCGAAAGAGAGGCCGGCGGGTCCCGTTATCCTCAGAAAGGAGCACTATTAACAATTTTCTTCTGCTGCTGCGCAGTGCTGAAAAAATCTAGTTGTGGTTCTTGGCAATGAGAACTTGCTACGGAATTTTTTCTGTGCTGCTGCCGGTTTTGGTCGCGCTCACAAAACTGCACTTTAGAAACATTCACTTAAGAACAGTTAAAAATAGGTAAGCTGATAAAGATGACCAGCTGAGGGTTACTCCTCGAACTCTTCCACGTTCCCTCCTTTATTCAGTCCGGTGCCCAGCTCTGGTGGAGACTGCTTCCGAAAACAGTCCTCGAAGAAATTTTCCAGGGACTTGTGCACGTGAAACTTGACCCCGCTCAGTCCATGAGACTCGTCGGGATATAACTGAAAATGGAAGAAAAATCAATTTCAAGATTTCAAGTAGAAGATGATTATTTTATTAAATTAATTTAAAAGTTGCGTACCTGCTGACGGAATAAAATGTTTTTCTCGATGAGGGCCTTGGCGAGAAGCATGCTGGTTAGAAGAGGTTAAAAGTAGCAACATTATCCAAAGTGGAAAATGACAAAAGTAATTACCTAAAATTATAGGGCTGGGTTGGTCCTTACCATACATACGCCAATTGGACACGGGAGCGACACTCGCCCCACACTGAAACAAATCCTTCGAGTCCTTGTTTGCCATTATCATGGCTGTGAGAAATCCGCCATAGCTCCAACCCCAAACTCCGACTTTCTTTGGTTCCACGAAGTGCAAGGAATCCCTAAGAAATCTGCAAAACAAAAAAAAATACTTTCGGTTTTATTTACTTTTCATTTACGTATTTATTCTTTGAATGCGAATTTTCTCTTACCGAACAACTTCAATTTGATCGGCAACTTCCAACAGACCAACTTTGTAATAGACTTGATGCTGGAACGACCACCCACGACCGCCACTTCCTCTCCCGTCAATTTGAGCTACAATGTAGTCCTTCCTTCCTGCCAAGTATGTTGCAAAATCTACTCCCCAACGGTCTATCGCAAGCTGAGTTCCAGGTCCGCCGTAGCTGCATCCACAAAAGAAAACGAGTACAGAATTTTAAATATGACTGTCACATCCCCCTTCAACAATAGCAGTTCATTATAGCAAATCCTCTCTCTTACACATTCAATATCAACGGATATCTCGTAATTTCATCTTCCTTTAAGCCAGGCGGAAGTAATAGTCGAACTTGAACGGTATGACCGGCCATCATGTGAACTGCAAAGGTTCTTACTTGAGGAAACGCCATTGATTCGCTCAGCTCCAGCAATGCATCGTTATTTTGCAGGACCTGCACGAATCAGAAGAATTAAAATTCATACCACATTTTGCCATTGAATTTGTCTTAATTTTTTTGCCACTCACCGCCAAAACATTTAAATTGGGTGAAGAGAAGGATGGCGTGGTGTTTCCACCAGTTCCCGTAATGCCTCCTTTGTTTGCTCCAGTGGCCATTCCACTCGCTTCCATCATAGCCGCCATGTCGGAACTGCTACTCCTGTGATGGAACCTATTTTCCTTTTCCGATGCCGTCTTCTCCCTCGCAGCACACATCAAAACAAACGGAACGTCCGGACCTGCACACTCCATAACGAAGTAGCTTTTTTGCAGGCTAAATTTGACGCTCGACACAAACGAACATGATTTATCGGGTCGGAACATTTGCTTTGTCGGAGAGCTCGGAGGAGGTGGCTTACTGACTGGTTTTTGCGACCCATCCTTCACCGTTCCACCACCCTTCAAAGTACCCGACTTCCCTTGGCTCTGTTTGTTTCCTTCTTCGTGCGAAGAATGTTGACTTGACTTTCGGGACCCTTTTTTGCCCGAACTTCCGTCGCTCACTATTCCTGAAGATGTTGTTGGCGTCACGGGCTGCGCCGTTCCATTGTTGGTGTCGTTTTCCTGGGCACATGAAATGCACAGTGGTATGTGCTCCGTATAGGGCTGCTCTACCTTCAGCCTGTACAGGTCGTCTCTCGCCAGGATGCGAGGATGGAATGGAGGTAAAGTATCTGTAAAGGAAGACAACAGAATGTAGCAGATTGTGAAGAGTCTTCCAAGAAAATAAATTGCAATTTGCCTCGCTTATAAATATTTTTTGGCATCCTTACACCAGCCTTCGATTTTCATCCCAGGCATTCACTTTGATTACATCGTAGCTGCCAAATGTGATTGGATGGCTTCGTCTGTTGATCATATCAACTAGAACTAAGTGATCAAAATACCCATTCTCCCCGTCCCGGATGGGCGCAATTGTTATGAAGTGTTTGTTGGCTTCTCTCATCGAAAATACTGGAAACGGGACATTCTCAACCCAGCCACGTTTCTCCGACGAGAGACGGTACACCTTAAAAAACATAACAAAACCTTACGTAAAGAAACTGCTAACCTAAATGCTAATCTTACAATACCCCAGTGCGAAAACACATGGTGACACGTTTCTTCCACATTCTTCCCAAAAAATACCAGGGCAAGTGCAAAAACACCTCGAGGATATTATTCTGGATGCCAATTTCCTTCGTCCCACAATAGCGATTTGCCTGCCGCTATGTGCATATTTTCTTTTTGCAACAAGGCAGAAGCTAATGGCTTCTGGCAGACATTCAAAGCAATTTTCAGTATCACAGGACAAGAAATGAAAAAGGGATTGGAGCCAACTTGAATAAACAGGAAGAGAAAGTTTTTTTTCCTTCTAAACAAAATCTAATTCTTTGCATCTGGCACACTGTTAATAGAGCGATAGTAGTAAAGGGGAGTAAACTCGGAAATAAAAATAATAAACGAAACAGCAAAACAACTTTTTTTCTCGACTTTAATATGCAAACAAGTTCTGGATTCCTGGAATTGGATAAAGAAAAAAAATCCAATTGCAAACGCATAGTGAAATCCGGCTTTGGAAATGACGTGCAAAAATTTTAACTTCTCAATTCTCAGTCGTAACAGCTTAGCTTTAAGATATTAAACGAATTTTCATCGATTCTTTTTCTTTGGTACTTTTTTGCTGGCCGCAAGGAAAAGCGGTCGAGAAAATGATTAAAGCATTAGCGTGATTCTCTCTGAGGGGGAGGGAGGGAGAAACAGAGAATGCATTTTATTTACTTTTTTATATCAGTTCTCTTCCCCTTTCGTTGCCGCTGGGAGTACTTCCACCCTCCCCCTGCTGCACAGTGTGGGACATCGATAAACTCTTTTGGAGCCATTATTTTGCGCTGGGATTACGACTCCTTTCTTGCAACTGACATTCCTGTCCTGCTACAAATGAAGGGAGCTATTACGACGAAATAAAAAAAATTGGCAAAAGCTGCTTCACTCGTTTGCAGGGAAAAGGATGTGAGCGAACTATTAAAAAGGAGGGAAAGTGTATTTTGGCAAAATACTTATATACAAAGTTGCCACTGGAAAATTGTCCTATGCTCTCTGTAACACTAATTCTCACTTTGTGGAAATGAAAGGCGACTTCTCTGCGCAGAAGGAAATTGACTGACATTTCGGAAGTTTTTTTTTGCTTTTGTCACGCTTTCATGAAATATGGAGAAACCCGCATGTCTCTTCCATGCACACCTCCTCTTTCCATTTCCGTCTGTTTTGGGATGAAAATGAAAGTTCAGCAAAAAAAAATAGAAAATAGCTATGTTTTCTAGGATTCCTATACTATCGTTGAACGTATTTCCCCGGGAAACTTTTTTTTTCTTTGCCCGTCTGTCACTGCCATTACTATTACACATTTTTGGGAGGAAGTACACAAAAGGAAAGGGGAGAGCAGAATGAGCTATCTATGCAATTTCCTTCAGACCTCCGACTAAGTAAAAGTGACGTGCTCACTCAGATATCTTTTTTGGCAAAAAAAACAGAGATGTCTGTTCCAGTAGCCTACAGTCTTAACAGTGCACGTACGTACCTCATCGCAAATTCCATTCGTTTTCGGACACAGAGAAATAATGGACAAATTGTAGGGTCGAGAAGTCCATATCACTCCGACTTCTTTATTCTTTATCCATCCGGCCGAAGTTATGTAGTGATCCCTGCAATAAAAAAGAAAAAACAATTTGCTACTTTTATGGAAGCTTCTTCCAACTTTATTATGAAAAATAGAAATCACCCCCACATCCTTCCTTCTCCTCCTCTCTTTCATCTTTTCTTTTACCCACTAGAAATGGATGCGGATTGTGGATAAAAAAATTTTCTCTTTGTAGAAATAAGAAATAACGCGTGTGCGAGCAGAAGAGGCAGTCTTCTTCTACGTGCCCATTTCAGATGCAGATCCTTTTCCGAAAAAAGAAATGATTTAAGCATTTAATCCTACTCACATGCATTATTGATGTTATCCTCACAGTTAAGCATAACTGCTTGAATAATAATGCATCATTAATAAAAAGTGAGCGCATATAGGTACACACTACACACATATCCAAACATTTTCTTCCACTACAGGAAAACTTTTTTCTCTAGAAATTTTCTTTTTGCTCGTATAAAAAAACCCACATCATCTCCGTTCACTGCCTCCACTCTTCTTCGCATTCCGAAAACAGTACTTCAGGGTACAGTGTGTAGTCATTATTGCAGTGCGAGCATCTCGCTCACATTCTATTTTATCCTTTCCCATAGGGCAAGAGTGGAGCTCAGTGAGTGGAGGAGGAGAGCGGAGTGGGCCATTACTGAAAATGTATCTATTTTGTTATTTCCTAAATGATGATGTTGATCTTCTCCGGGAGGAAGATATGGAGGGAAAAAGCACTTTCTGCTTATTGTTGCTAGTGGAAAGTATATAAGCATAAACAAGGAGCCCTTTTTTTCCTTCAGCTCATTCCTTCAATAGTCAGTGAGTGGAACCGACTGTTCCGCTCATCCCACTCAAGTGAGCAAACACAAACTTTTCCCTTCTATCATTGCAACAAGCAGCAGTCCCACTACCACTGCAATGCAGAAATGGCCGAGAAAGCTGTACAATTTGTCGTGTGTGCCCTCCCAAGCAGATCATTGCTTGCTCCTTCTCGTATATATTTTTTTGAATGGGAGCCATTGCCAAAATAAAGGAAAAAAAGACGGCTAGATATATTACGCTCATTTCCAGAATACAAACACTGTTGCTCATTTTAAGCAGATTTCAAGTAGAACAAGGAGAAAGGCAAACAGGTAAGTTAATATGATATCCCAAGACTGCTGATGAAAAGGATGGAGAGCTATTCCAAAAGTAAAAAAGTCATGGGCAAGCTAAGATTTATTACTTTTCTTTGTCTAGGAGCGCCACTAAGGCCTTCTAAATTGCTTTGCTCTTTTTTCCCTTCAGCCGTCGAGTAAAAAAAAGTGTATTGATTTATTTCTTCTGCAGGAAATTAGACAGCTCTTCTAATTTTTAACAAGGATTTTTTTCCAATAAAGTTACGCCACCGGCCTTCCAAGGAAATCGTACGTTTTCTGGCTGCATCAGAATGGTGAAAAGGAAGGCAAGGTTAAAGCTATGCGCGCCTTATTACATGACTTGGTTTTTCACGTAGTGCATCTCACAGATTCCAAATTCCAACATTGCCGCATTATTAATTGATGTGCACGGGCATGTACTCAAGTCCTTCAACACTTTCACAACTTGCTGAAAAGGGAACTGCCGTGGGGAGTTGAAAAAAAAAGAATTTTTTGTAAACTGCTGCATTCCAGTAATGCGGAAAACTTACTCGTTGGAAATCCCCTCAGGTGGGAGCAAGCTCTTAGCCCGAAAATTTGAATCGGATAGATCCACAATAGTAGCTCTCACGGTGGGGTTGCTCGTTCCAGGCTGAAATATAAGGAAAGATAAATGCACACTTTGAATCCCATTTTAACATGAAAATCGTTTCACACACTGCAAAGAAATAGCTAGCACTTCACTCTAAAAAAAGAAAAGCCATCATCATCTCGACTCCTCTAACAAGTCAAATGGAAAGAGTATAAAGTAAACGTGCTTATTTCCACGAAGCAAGAAAAAAACTTTTTTTTAAAGAGAAACTTTATGAAAACGCGATGATCCTAATATAAACTCATTTCTCTTATCCTTTTGGTCTCTGTTATCTAAAAATATTATTTTCCCTTATCTTTTTTTATTTTCATTAGTACTGCCTCTGCCTCCTTTATTGCACATTCTTTTCAGAAAGCTATACGGACTATGCAAATTTAAAAGGCTATTTCCACTTCCTTTTTCATCTCTCTTTCAGTTCACTAGCGAGACGAAATGGGAAAAAGGTTAAAACGTCATCACGAAAACTGGCATGCACAGAAGCATCTTAAATAATGCAAATGACTGGGGAGTCCCTACTTTTTGTAGGAGAAAGTGCAGGCCACTGGCCTGTTGTACAAGTTTTCGTGGCGGAAATGTAAAGGTTGGGCGATCATAGAGAAGGAGAAAGTTAGTAAAAAAGTATAAATAGAAACTCGCATTTTAGGTAGTTAAGTTAACAGTTAGCGTACCTTTGGGTATCTCAAACTTCTCACTTTGGGGTACACGTACGGGTCGTCTACCGGGCCGTACTGGAGAATGTGGTGCTCACCGACCATGGAGTCATTAAATGTTAGATAGAGGAGAGACCTCCCATCGGAAGAGAACCAGAGTGCCGAGTTACTCGAAAATATTCTCTTCTGTTCATAGGAAATGCAGTAAACCAGAGGGGCATTAGCATTTAGCGGTATAATAAATTTATAAAGCATTCATTTAGTCAGCGCGTAATTAGCATAATTTTCGCAAAAAATAGTTTCCTTTTTTATGAGGGCGGGATAGGCTCAAAAGTTTTTTTTATTTAAGTTTGGTAATGGCTGTGCGAGCAATTTAAAAAGGAACTTTTTTATGACAGTTTCATCCAAATTTCAAACAAAGCAATTTTAGCGATGAAGGAACCGGAGAAAAAAAGCGCGTGCGTTGGTTATAGTCTCATTTTCTAGGAATAAAAGGAGTATTTCCGGTTCTGATAAGAATCCAAATTGGATTTGATTTGATGGAGGCTCCTTTAGTCCTTTTCGCAGTTGTACATTCCGCTCTCTCTCTTTTCCCTTCATGGAGGAAGACGCAAGGGCACTATTTCGGGGAAAATTGGGGAATTTACTTTTTTTCAGATACTTTTCAGAGATAACGAGCATGATTGCGTGCTACTCTACACCGGGCTTATACGACGGAACTACACACGCAGTTGATGTGGTTTTTCCTTCTACGAGAAAGCAAAAGGAGAAGATAGTATGCGGTTCGAGACTGAAGAACGAGTGGGGAAGAAGGAAACTGAAATGAGCGGTAGAGCTTTCATCATCCCCATCATCACCATTTTCACCCGGGCCAAAAGATTGCAAAGAAGACGTCTATACTACTGGAATGGAATCTGATATGCATTACTTGCGAAAAAAAACTTCTTTTTTGGTCCCTAAGAAATTCATGCTGAGTACATATTTTTTTCTTCCTTTTTGTGCTCGAGAAAAGAAATCCCTTTCCACTTTAGCGCGCTTCTCCAGCTTTGAGTGCAATATAGTGCTGGTTTCAATTGCAAAGTTGTTGAGGGAGCTTCTCAGATGCGGTGTAATATCATCTAAGATGAGATTTTCGCATAATAACGGGCTTGATTTTTGGAGGGAGAGAGAGAAAACTCGTCAGAGTTGCAATGGCGTCAAGCCTGAAAAAAATGTAGTTGTAGCGCACTAAATCCGCTACTCCGTACAAACCTCGAGGATTCTTTGTCCTCTATTTTTTCCTTCATCCCAGTTAAAACCACAGGCATGAAATGGAAGGGGGGAATGGATTCCAGCTTCCATTAGGGCCCAGCCTTTAACCAAGCAAAAGCCATTGAACTCTGCTTACTCACCATAAGCCTAATAATAAGCATGAAATTTTCGAAAGAATCCGATTTCCCTTTTTACCATGTCAGCACAGATCTGATCCGATATTATTATTTTGCACAAAAAGTACTCACACATACACGCGCTCTGTGTCAACTCCCATTTTTAGTTAATTAAAAATACCTGCACAGAGATAGGCGCTTGAAGTATTGAATTGTCTTCGTGTAGGTATCTGCTCGCGGAAATTAGAATCGTTGCATCCTGCTCTGCTTTCTGCAAATTGAAATAAATTGAGAATGGTGTACATTCTCGCTACTGTGTTTCTCCCTGTCCCCAACTCCCACATTGCTCTACTGTCACCCTCATCTCATCTACCAGGTTCAGGCTCAATAATTAATGCCGACTGGTCCGGTTCAGCATGCGATCCGAGACTATATTTCTGCCCGTGGTGAAAATGTGTTGGAGGAAAAGCCCTCTAAAAAGTGAAAACGCGAAGTATCCCGTGGACTGTGAAAGATATGGGATGAAATGAAATGCAATCTTTTTGTATTGTGCGCTGTGCTCGCATATTAATTCCTAAGACTAGATGCGAGTCGCATGCAGTTCTCTAAAAAGTAAAAACGCGAAGTATCCCGTGGACTGTGAAAGATATGGGATGAAATGAAATGCAATCTTTTTGTATTGTGCGCTGTGCTCGCATATTAATTCCTAAGACTAGATGCGAGTCGCATGCAGTTGTAATCCGTGCAATCACTTCAGTTCCCATTTTGTGCGCTTCCAAATAAAATAATAACCAACTCATTTCCAAATTATTTAATATTTTCACCTTCATAAAGCCAATCCGGAATGCCGTTGTAGACGATACCAGGCTGTCCACTGGAGGTGATTCGGTACGTTCGGTTCTGCTTTGGATTAGGATAGTAGTAGATGTCGCCGTCGTGCACGAGGACAAATGCATGTCCTGCCGGAGCCCACTTCACCAGCTGAATCCGTAAAGAAGAGACCGCCTCATCTTCGGAATGATGATGAGAGGAGGGTGATGAGAGATGGGATCCCAACGTCACAGGCTTTGTCTCTCTGCTCAAAGGAAACGGCCAAGATAGAAAACAAATTCACGGAAACTGCACACTGATTCTGATTGTGAGTGAATAATATATGAATCAGCTCTACTCACAATCAGAGGAAAAACTCAGTTTCCAACAAACTCGCAAAAAAGTGCATTCCTCTGACTTTGAACTTCATTTAATCTCTAAAAAAAGATATAGCTGAGGGGGTACTTACCCTGTCTCTATTTCAAACAATGTGTATTTGGCCGTGTAAGAATGACGGTGGACCTGCCAAAACAAAGTCATTTTAGCTCGAAAAAAGCGGAGCGATAAAACATAAATTAAAATGAAGACTTTTTATTACCTTTTGTACGTCGTGCGTGAAGAGGATGTACTTTAAGTCTGGTGATAAACTGAACGACACTGCATTGAAACGTCTCTGCGGATGTGGAAGAAGATAAGAGGATTATTAAAAATTACACTAATCCCATCTCCTCAGAAATGATGGGAGACGGAGGATGCCATTCTCCCAGCCAATTTCACATTTTCCAAAGCTCTCTTCTCCCTCCACCCCAAAACATGACTTTAATCTTTAATAAAGTCATGTTCATTTCCCTTCACGTCTCTTTTTGTCCTCCCACTCTACCTAAACAGTCGTGGGAGCGTAGTATATATTTAGGTATAGTACTTTAGCCAAAAAAAGGAATCTATATTTTGCTAAATTTACCCGTCCTTGTACATTCCCTTTTGTATTCTGGGAGGAGACATCATTTTGTCAAATGGTAGACTGCTACCGAAACAGACTACTTTGTACGGTATAACGAGAATTCGACTGTATTAGAGATTTCGCAGATGACACGAAACTTTTGTTTCTTTTCTCCTTTGGGAGTGGCGAGGCCGACAGTAAGAATGAAAGAAATTGGGTTCGAGGAAAGATATTAATTCTACGCCTTTCACGGCCAGATTGGGTAACTGAGAGCAGGTCGTTGTCGTTAGGGAGGACGGACCCGAGAAAAGCTATAAAAGAGGATTTTCCACGGTGCTCAAAGAGCGCTGGAGCATACAAGACTTAAAAGTAAACTTACAAAAGTGTGATTGCTGATTATTTGGCGACTACTGGAGTTATTGGCATCAAAGAGGGAGACTCCTCCGCTTGGATCTCGGTATATCCATTCGTGGTCTGAAATGGAAAAACCAGACTGTGTAATACATCTCAGCTCCTCACACTTGCGATTGACACCAGTTTCGAAACTGGATTTAGATTTTTTTCCAGAGACAGACCGTCACTGTCAGATGTTTTATGTGAAGGATTTTCTCAATATCTCAAACGTCATATCACCAAAAAATTATTACTTTTTTTATATGCGCAAAATACCGCACATCCCAAAAACGTTTTTTTATACTTGACAAACCCGTCGCATTTTTCAAGTGACATTCGCTTTATAAAATTTTTGAAATGCCAAAGCCAAATTCATATTTTTCATTTCTACCCGCTTATATATTTTTTCCAGTAGATCGAGTGGAATTTTATTTTGTTGGAATAATCTCCTCATATCAGAAAACGTCTTTCATGTTTCTACCTGAAAAGTAGAGAATTTTGGAACTGCGCTCGTATTATGTTTTATCTGAGGAACAGAGTATTTTTTAGGTAAAGGGACATGCCATCCGAAAAGCGACTGTCTTTCCAGCTCGTAGAAAAGGATTGTTCTGGGAGTACGGATTCATTCCAGGGGCTCCACTGACATTTAGTGTATTATATTATTGCGGTCATACGGAAATGGGATAATCAGTCATGCAAAGCTAGACTCAACTCTTTTTTTTAGCGTGGAATCCCATTTGCAAAACTTTTTTTGGACGGAAATGCTGTGCTAGAGAAACACTTTTTTTTTCCTTCAGTGCTAGGCTATTTTTATTACAGGGAGAGGGAGGCGGTGCAATGGCAGTGGTGTGTGTGCTTTCACAAAGACGATGTCGGATATCTTCCCGTACGGTGGCATGACAAAGCCTACTTTGGGAGGGGAAATGGCTGCACATTGGATACTTAAAGGATGGGAAAAGACTGAGTTTTTAATGTGACAAAAAATATGTGAGAGTGAGCTTTCCTTCAGGTAAGCAGACTTAAGAAGTTTATGTCTGGCAGCTAACGAGAAAGTCATCTCCCCTTTTCCCCATTTTTCTCCGTCGTCTCAAGGCACACATTAGCGTCTCACTGTCGTGCTGGAAGACAGCAAAGGCAGCTTATTTTGAATTTTTTTGTTTACTTCCAGCATTCCCCTGCAGTACTACGCATTTGATTCTGTGTTCTCCCAGGAAAGAAATTCATCGATAAAGTTTAATTTATTTTTTTGCCTGGCTGGCACAAACCACTTCTATTAACGGTCTGGAGAATTGCGGAGACCGGGAAAATTACACAGCAACTTTTTTCTGCTTGCGCTGAGGCTAGCATATTGCAAAATGGGAATGTAAAGTGCAACGAGTTGACTCTGTGCTCTACTCAATTTAAAATTACGGAGAGGCAAAATCCCACAATTTCGTTTTTGTAATCAAAATATTTGCTTGGAAATAGCTTCCGCTGATGGGAGACCTGAAGTAGTCCTTAATCCTACGTCAACGGAGGTAAATCCCTGAATGGAAATGATTTTCGGATGAGTGGATTTAGGTTACGGTGGAGGTACTGGCTAAGGCTTTAAACGAGAGCAATTGGGAGGATTGGATTGTTCAAATGTTCAGGGACAGCCGTTCACGCTATTATACGCTCTGCAGTCTCAAGGAAAGCGCTTATCTTTTCTGCTACCTTGCATCTCCGCTTTTGTCCTACCCATACTCCAATTATTTCTTTTTGCTTGAGCTTATCATTAGCGCATTAATGAGATCCTTGAAAGGAAAACTCGAAAATTCCAACCTGATATCCACGTCCCATTCAAACGGTAAGGCTGAAACTCAGGTCCGAAGATATTTTCAAGCTCGAAACGCCTCCCTTTAATCCTCGGGCCTTCGTCTGGCGGAGTAAGGAGCACTACTGAAGTAACGATTAGCGCGAGCACGCAAGAAATCACCAGCACGGCTATGATTATCCCTCTCCAGTTCCTGTCCGGTTGACCGCTCGCTACCAGATCCTGTATTGGCAAAACACACAAAAAAGCGGTATTTCAATTTCAACACTGTATCATTTCCTTTTCACAAGAGTTGAGAAAAATATCTCATTTTGTATAGTAAAGTAAACAGTAGCCTCCAGACTGGAGGCTCCAGTGCGTTCCCATCTGTCTTTCACACTCTCTCTTTTCATCCGTTAAATCGGTTCGGATTACTGGAAATTTGATACTTGACACTAGCCACCACTACCAACTACCACTCCAAATATTTGATGAACTCTCTATGTGTACCTTTTCGCAAAAACTGAGCAATCACTGGAAAAAACTAAAACTGCTTCGTTCGTCCTTCCCGCCACACTCGCCACTATTGATCTTTCCTTTCTTTGTTTAAAATATCCAATTTCCAACAAAGATTATATATACCTACCCGCATGAAATTGAAAACTGCTGAAATCTGTAATTCAACAGCCAAAAAGGTAATTTTTGCCCAGCCCGCCCTTTTCCATCCACTCTATGGCTATGGCAGTTTCTGCTCTACTTTACACTTTACCTTCTCCCAATTTTCAAGTATAATCAGAAAAGTCAATTAACTTTCCTCTCTCGCCTTCAGAAATTGAAAAGCTATTCGTGTAGTGCTCCACACATTACGCAGCTCATTTCGCTCGAGGAAAATCTCTGACATTTTAATTTACGGATTGATAGATGGTGCAAACTTGTTAAAATGTGTCAATTCCTTCCCCACTAAAAAAACTTTCTCCAGGGAGCTTTTTCCCTGTGACGTAAACAATTTTGTTTACTGGAGGAATTCCCAATATTTTTCTCTTGTAGACCATATGGAATGCGATTGAGTAGTGGAATTGAAAATCCAGGAAGGGAACGAAGCAAATTTTTTTTCTAAATAGGTCGGAATTCCGCTTTTGGACCTATTGAATGTTGAATCTAATATAAAAGGGATTTTTTGGGATATGTGTCTCCGAGAATTTTCGTAGCTTTTCAACTACTCTCTTCACTTTTTATAAACATAGAATAAATCATTTTTGCCATGTTTGGGAACGGGTATAGTAGCATCGGACTTTTAAAAAAGTGGATTTTAGAAAGTCTCCGACTAAATCAGAGGAAGACTATACCTCTCGTATTTTCATTTGTTGATTTGAGCGAATATTTTTTTACCTGTTCCGCAGCAATGGCTAACTGCTGTGCGTATTTGGCTTTGACAGCTGCCGAGCTGGCCGAGTTGCTATGCTCAAAGCTTGGGCTTAATGGCTTCTGGGGAGCTTCCGAAGGTGCTGTCGTCATTTTTTCTTTTTTTGGTGGATGAGCAACTTTTTTTTCTCGTCTTAACAAGATAACTTTTTATCCTATCAGTTATGATTTATTAACGAACACACTGGAACTCTGTTTATTGACCTGGCTTAATCAACCAGCGTTATATCCACTCACTGGTTCGTGCTCACTGACTGACCTGTTGGACCGAGTCCTGAGGAAAGAGCTTGAAATGGATTTACAGATAGGAGCTCTCCATCTCCAGCTCTCATTTTCTTTTAAAAAAAAGGCCCTTCTTCCTTTCCGCTTTTCACTTTTTGGAATTGTCGCTCCTCAACAGATTCGTACTCATATAGAAAGGAAAAAGCACTAAGCCTATATGTTACCGCAGGACTTTCTTGTAAGCTTTTGTCTGGAGCTATCTGATTTTTAGGAAGAAAAAAATGTACTTGTGCACTCTTATCCAATGAATTTTCGAGTGCTTTCTCTCCTCAGAAGAAGCCACATTTTCGGGGATTATCTTGAGAACTTCTGTTACGCTATTTGCTCCTTTTCTATTGTACTCCAAGCATTTTCCACTACAGAAGCTGGAACTGGAAACCTGCGAGGCATGCACTCCCTCATACGTGTTTGCCTTCCGAAAATACGAGGAAAAAAAGTCTTCAATATCACCCGCACGGATAACAATCGCGCTTTCTCTTTTATTATTCCCTCGCTAACAAGGACAACCAAAACATATAGATTTTGCTTTTGTTGTGGTGGCGTTTCGCTCGCACCTCAATTTTCCAACTTTTCTACTTGTTGGCAACTACACAACGAGAAACTCGCTCCTAATTGCAAATTACATTTTCCTTTGCGTAATCAGCTCAACTTTGAAGCTGAGTTAGGACCGGATAATGAATTTTTCTCGGATAGAGAGCCCGCAGGAAGCACACACCCGTAAACTACAGCACTGATAATTTTCAGAGTTATAATCTGATCAAAACCGCTATCCTTATCCTTCCAAGATCTTTAATCAGGCCAAGAAATATTACGTATACGAACCGTGCAGAATATTTTTACCGTCCTAAAAATACTATTCCACTTTGCCGTTCTAGAATTTTGCACACAGTTACAAATATATACTGTATGCGATCAGCTAGCCTTTCTTCGCTCGTTCTAGAATTTCCTTCACAGACCAAAATACTAATTTTCTTAATGGACTTTTATTTAGCGGCTTTTATTCCTAAGAAGGATGATAAAAGGAAAGTCGGTCTTGTCACTCCAGAGCAAGGCATTAATAACGACACTGCACAGTAGAAAGAGCCAAAAATTCCACCGCTGCGTCACTCACTTTTATTTTTTGTAGTTAATGTTAATGCCATTCACGGATAGATTTTTTTTTCGTCCGATGCACTGCCAAAGCTAGAATGTCTTTTAGACTGTGTGCGACAAGGAAACCGCAATTCTAGTTGGCTTTCACTCAACGTCAGCATAAAACTTTTATTTAGCGGCTTTTATTCCTAAGAAGGATGATAAAAGGAAAGTCGGTCTTGTCACTCCAGAGCAAGGCATTAATAACGACACTGCACAGTAGAAAGAGCCAAAAATTCCACCGCTACGTCACTCACTTTTATTTTTTGTAGTTAATGTTAATGCCATTCACGGATAGATATTTTTTCGTCCGATGCACTGCCAAAGCTGGAATGTCTTTTAGACTGTGTGCGACAAGGAAACCGCAATTCTAGTTGGCTTTCACTCAATGTCAGCATAAAACCGAAAGTCTTTCGTGGAACTGCAATTTCTCAGTGGATTTCTAATGACTAAGCAAAGAACGTCACTTGACAAGTGATGTGCAGTGGATGAAATCCAACAGGAAGTCACTTTCTCACCGAAGAATGTTGTACGTGGAAGTATGCAGAGGAAAACTGCAGAACAATTCAATCTGAAGTGATTCGCAGCGAAATATGTGAAAATGATTTTATTCCTTTCTGGCAAAAAGCCGCCAAGGATTTTGAGTGTGGAGACAAAGTGAAAAAACGGAAGCACCGGTCCGCCGTCTGCCTCTATACACAGCCTCTCTGGACGATAGCCTGAGGACTACTAACAAACTATCCGAAGTCTCACGTCTGGATATGGAAGCAGCTTACGTCCCGAACTCCTCTCATCATTTCCAAATAAAGCACAGACAGTCTTTTATTTAGGGAGCACTCCATACTCCAGGTGCTTTCCACGGGCATTTCCAATCTCATTGTAATTTCTCTCATGTCACGACCACCTTCATTATTAATGATGAAAAATAGTTTTTTATCTCCCTCCCCAGGGGTTTTTTTTCTCTGGCTGTCTTTGCCTTCCTCCTCTCAAAAAATATATACTCAAAAATAGTATGCGGAGCCTCACTCAGGTACTTGCCCCAAAACTGACCAGAAATATCTCGGATAAGATTAGTGTCAAGAGCGGTGTTGACTTTTACTAAATAAAAAGTTGTTCAAGGAGATGATACCCATTTCCCGTTACACTCGCAGAATCCACTTT
Source organism: Acrocyrtus sp. NNG-2020 (assembly GCA_027744115.1). Lineage (NCBI taxonomy): Eukaryota > Metazoa > Arthropoda > Collembola > Entomobryomorpha > Entomobryidae > Acrocyrtus > Acrocyrtus sp. NNG-2020. The sequence continues at coordinate 5,120 of JAHZND010001442.1, read as the reverse complement.
CAGCTTGGTGCTTACAGCTCACAGCTCACCTAGCACACCCTTTCCTTCTCCCTCGACTCCTGCCTAAGTTGAAAAGTCAATAAACATAAATGAGATGGAAGATATGATGACTAATGGAAGATTTATATATTAGGGCAGCTCTCTCTTCCTTCTCCCCACCAGCAAAAGACTAAGAGCGCAACAAAGACGACATGACGGAGATGCTCATCTTCCAGGAGAAAGTCTGCGTAAAGTGAGCCTCATGCTATGCACCGCGTGCCCCTTTTATATCCAATAGGCGCTCTATGAACGAAATACTTAGCAGGAAAGGGAAAGCTAGAGCCATATAGCGCCACTTACAAATACGCATACTTCCAATGCTGCATGGAATGGAAGTGAGAGAAAAAACTGTCCTAAGTTTTAGTAATCCTCCGTTATGGCTTGTTTCGCCTGAAACACTTTTCCAAGTCAAAAAAAAGTTTCTTTTTCTTCCCCTTTACCCATTACGCTCCAGGTATGCAGGGAAATGTTCGTATTTTTCCTTTTTCACTGGAGAAGTTCGTTTCTTGCTTTTCAAAGATTGAGGGCTTGCCCTTTGCACGTATTTGCATGCTGCAGAAGTAACATGGAATGCGTCATAATAGGCTGCACAAAGTTTTGAAAGCTGGTGCCCCCAAAATGGGTTTATGGCGCGAGGGAAAAATGTGAGCTGAGGGCTTCTGGAAATTCCAGCACAACAAAAAAGTCATGTTTGGTGAAATATTTAGAGGGACAATAATGAGCGGACCGTAACCGCAGTGCCAACATCGCATAAAGCTTTCGCTTAGGTAGCTATAAACGTTTTTAATGAGCAAAAAGGAAAAAGACGGAGGGTTGTACTATTTTTTTGGAAAAGAATTGGCCTTCGTTCCAGCTTCTTGGGAACAGGAAATACAAAACTAAGAAAGTGTCTTACTTTCTCCTACAACTTCTAGAAACTTCTTTTCTGTGAGAGGGCAAAGCATTACGGGCGCTGAAGAATGAAGGGAAGATGTGAGAAAGTGGGTAATGGGGAAGGGAAGTGATCTCTTCTGAAAAAATAAAGTAAATGCGCAAAAAGCCTACTCTATTTCCAAGGAGAATGATGAGAATAGATAAAAAAAGTTGGAGTGGAAGAAAGTCACTTTTCCATCAGGCAGTTCACTCACGAACTCTCCAGAAAATGCGGAAAATACCAAAAAATGATGAATACATTTCCGTGATGGAGTTATCTGTTGTGAGGTTGCATTGTTGCCCAGTAGCGTGGTGTGGTTATGGTTGCGGCAACGTCGGGCTCTATTCAGGAAGGAACATTGCGGACAGGTGACTTGCAACTTGTTTATGGGCTAAACAAGTCCACTAAAAGAAAAATGGCCAATCTTCGGTTGAAGTGCGCTGTTGAGTACAAGCCCATTTAAGTTAAAAGCTCTCTCAGGAAGAGTAAGTAGGTAAACCGAAGAAGGGTAAAGAGGGCAGAGGAACGCTCGTAAGTTGCTGTCTGATGTGCCTTTGCCTTCACTAACATAAATATCGTCAGAGCTGAACTAACTCTGCTCTCAGAGCTTGAGAAAAGCTTTAACATTTATAAGTGAAAGCTACTCCGGCGCCATTTTCAGCATGTGAATTTCTCCGAGAAATATAATGACGTTGGATTTTACTTAATTTAGCGATACGTACATATGGCCATTATGAAGATAATGAAGTGTCTCTGGAAGCTTTGGCGACAAAGGGCTGTTGTTAGCTGGCTCCGAACTCTCACTTTCAGTTTGCGCACTTTCTCCGGATGTGGGACCGGAAGCCAAACAGCTCATGGAGCTCCCAACTGCCAGATAAATTTTGCCGTGTGCTCAGTATCCTTTTTTTAAGTGAGCACGTGTGGCAGCTGTGCTGCTATGTAGGCAGGCCCTCGAGATATGATAAAAATTATTTGCTGAAAGGTAATGTTGCTTACTGTCAAAGTTGACTGATTCCATACGTAGGTAAATCTGCGCCATGTCAGTTATTCATGGAATGTGTTGCTGTGGCATAACAGTAATAGCACGAAATGTGGAAGAAGGAAGCACGCGATGCTCATTAATTTTTAATTAACGTTTCATCGATTTCTCTGTTGAAATTGAAAAAAGCAATATTGTAGAAACAAAATCCAATTCCCTTCAGACTACTAACGAATAGCTGTCGGTTAGCCATTTCGGAATAATTAATACATGGCTTGACATAATTACGCGATATCATGTTTCCAATCCCACCACAAAAAAATATTTTCCCCGCTGCCCTAGCAGCAAAATCTATTATGAAAAATCCACAATATAGTGAGAAACAAACTTGCCCTAGCTGCAGTAAGCTATTTGGCAAACGAGTTCATTTCCATCTACTCACAAAAGGAAGAAAGCTCCAAAAAGAGAAGAGAAAACAAGCAGCCAAATGGATAGGCGCCACCACATTCTTGCAAACTCCACAAAGTTCCCGCATTTCTCACCAGGCTGCTCTACCTCTGTTGCAAAGTAGTTCTCGCTTTCTCTCCTCTTTCATCAGCAACAGTGCAGCTCACAAACTATGTCCCGCTTTTCTTCCAGAAATTGAGCGGAGAAGAGGTGCAAGTGAAATATGGCGAAATTCCCACACAGAGCAAATATCCTTTTTATTATTACTTTAGCACTTGCAGACATTCAGACCTTAATGCGTTACCCTGAATATTTCATGAATGCAAAAAAGATGCAAATTTCCATTACTCTCAATCGCATTTCTCACCAGGCTGCTCTACCTCTGTTGCAAAGTAGTTCTCGCTTTCTCTCCTCTTTCACCAGCAACAGTGCAGCTCACAAACTATGTCCCGCTTACGCTTTTCTTCTAGAAATGGAGCGGAGAAGAGGTGCAAGTGAAATATGACGAAATTCCCACACAGAGCAAACATCCTTTTTATTATTACTTTAGCACTTGCAGACATTCAGACCTTAATGCGTTACCCTGAATATTTCATGAATGCAAAAAAGATGCAAATTTCCATTACTCTCAAGCACCGTAAATAAGTCGCTCTGAATTGCTCTATAATTTCCATTGCTACTTTTTCCCGTCCGCCCGCTGCTGCTACCACTGCCCAACTTTTGCCTCTTTTACTAATGGCTCCGAACTACTAACGTAGATCCCAGAGCAATCAAACTGCTCTTAAAAATTCTTTTGCATTTTGCTACCTCACTCCAAGCCATCAATGTTTTAATGGACATCAATTTAGCATTAAAGCATCCCCGCTCCGTTCCTTTTTCTTTTGAGAGCTTCTCTATTTAATTCCTCGTTGTTACACGAAAGTGTTTCCGAGCCATCACTTTCCATTTGCTTGGAAGAAAAATCACGCCTTAATTACCCACGTCCTCCTTCCCCTCTTTTCCGAAAGGACTACTCTCGCATATTATACTTTCTTTCAGAGGTAGGAAAATCCAGGGCCCAGCTTTTAGATCTAGGAAGCACCCTCACTTTTTGCATGGAGAGTGTACCGGCGAGCAGTGTATTTTTTTCAGCAACCGCCTACAAAAGGAAATATCCCATTTAGTACAGGAAAGAAGTCTCAGTTGCAATTACGGAGCTTCCTCCTTTTCTAATGAATCAATTCATTCATCCCCAAAAAGGAAATAATTCTTTGACGTGGAGGATATATCCTCCGCATCATTCTCCGCTCTTCACTGAGCCGTCCATTCACTCACTCATTCAAGCTCCATAAAACATTAATCCCATTGTTACCTGAATATAAAAAAGGATGGATTCTTTTTTTTAAATGACTTTTCTTTTCTAGGGAATCATTAGACTTCGACTTGCTGGAAAAATGGTAAATGAAAGAGTCAGTTAATGTCTTCCTCGTTTTTCTCCTTACTTACTTGCCAGACGAGACTTGCTTTACCACAGCAAATAAATAGTAAGTACAGCAGTTATCTTTTTTATGCCTTTTTACCTTTTTACCTTCTCAGCTCCGCTATTTTGGACATGCAGTTTTCCCATTTTTGCCAAGTACCTCCCATCCCAAAATCAATACCCTTCCCATGTGGCAGTAATTTCCTTTTATGCTTCCCGTCTTTCTTACCCACTTCCTCTCTCAGCTTTTCTCTTTCCTCTGATCCGGACAGGGGCTTTTATAGGGACAGACTGGAAGGTGGGATGTGGGAGGAATGTGCATAGCCAGGTATGAATATGAATATAGCTGCCCTAAAAATTCCTTTCGTGGCACAAAATTTTCTTCCAGAAATTCTACCCATTCACGAAAATAAGGAATATTAGCAAAAAAATAATCTATTAGAGTTGTATACCACAACAGCTCCTACGCCAGTCTCTATGCATTAGTCTACGCAATAAATAGTTTGCTCAACTGTAAACGAACAAACCAAACTTGATATGTACCTATTTCGTTTGGAGCGAATCGCTAGTTGCTGTGTGGCTGTACCTACTTAAATGCCAGTCTGGAAGATCCGAAAAAGTTGAAAAAAAAGATTAATTTGCGCGCTCAGTAATTATAGAAGAAGCAGGAGCTTAGGTCTGTTAGCACCCACATCCCGGAGAAGATTACTTCAATCTTTCTCGTAATAGATCCAAATTACTTTATTTTCCACTGCGCTTCTCGTACAGCACTGCTTCCTTACGCTGGTAAGGTAAGAACCAAGTCCAAACTACATTTTTGAAGTGCTTCTGGCTGAATGAACGGGCTTAAGAATGGACCAATGGACATCAATGTACTTATTATTATTTTTTTAAATGTTCTGGCGGAAAGTGTTGCGATTTGGCCACATTACTCATGACAGAGGTTAATGTAGTCAAGCTTTTGATAATCGAATCAAATTGAACTAACAGAGCGGAAATGTATTTTTTGTCTGTGGCATTATCAAAGGTGAGGTTTGGTTTGAGCAATGAAAAAGAAGTTTGGACAAAAAACCAGATTGAAATTCAATCCAAAAAATATTTTGTCTGTCATCCACAGTTACTTTGCATTAGTTTCAGTCAAGTGGGCACATGAAGCTTTGTGAATCAGCAGCGATGTATTTTTTCTCCGTTTCTTTTGCAACTGCAGTCATCAAAAAGAAACGTCGCAGTTTGTGGGCCTGCTCATATCTTCACGGTGAATGATGTTAAGGCTGAGTGCGTTC
>JAHZND010001441.1:0-10660 GCA_027744115.1 Acrocyrtus sp. NNG-2020 | reverse complement strand
TCTGATGGATTATTATGGATTGATGGTACAGCCAAGATAAATATTATGAGATGGGACCGTACAGTTTATAGATGCAGCATTATGATCATCATGATGACTACGGTGCCTCAGAACAGTATGGAAAATGGTAGCAGTAGTAGCGATAAAAAACGACACGGTGAGCAGTATGAATGAAAATAATTTTGATCAGGGGATGAAAGGGAAAATCACGTCGTTTCTCGTTCCTCCTCGCAAAGAGACATTTACCATTTTACTCCCTGTGCCAAAGAGCGGCTATAAAAAGAGAGAGATGAAAACTAAGGGAAAGGGATGCAACTTGGAGCAATAAAACGTGAGCAACAAGAAGGGAACAAGAGTAAAAAAACTGTTCACAATAATAAAAAGTATCCGTGCCCTTTGCTAGCTGGATCCCCTCAGCTATATATTTCTCTTTATCCTTGTAAGGGAAGAGGGCAAAAGCTCTAACTATTTTTTTTTGTAAAATGGAGCTGTATTGACTATTGTCTATTACCTTAACTTTTTATGCAAAAGAAAATAATCCTTTATATGGATGGAAAAAAAATCTCAGCCCGATTACTTTTATGGAAATGCTGAAAGCTGAACGAGCATTTATACTGTGAGTGTTGTGCACTCGGCTTGATGTCCTTTTATTGTGCTCTAAATAAAACGAGATGAGAGCGAGAGAGATGAGGATGATCACTGGAGGAAGGGAGCTCCATGACTGAGCTGAAAGTATGTGAGCGCAGCGAAAGCCAAGCCACTTCTCCAGTAGGCCACACAACAGCCACCTCCACCGACACTGCCGCTTTTCCTCTTTACAACAGATTTCTGGTGGAGTAAAGACTGAAGAGAAGAGGAGAAGAGGCTGAGAAAAAAATATATCTAGGTAAAAAAAGAGTCCCTCCATGGGTTCAGTCAGGTTCAGATTTTAGAAGAAAAGAAGTTCGGACTTATTTACTTTTTTTGCCAGTTGAAGTAATCATGATGTCATCTTATATCCGCGTAGGTATAATAGACTTTGTCAAATCAATGGGCGAAATGTGTAGGGGTCGTTACATTGTCAAACTTTTTTTGGGGAGGGAAGTGGCGTATGGGAAATGTGAAGGAGATGGGTTATGCTGTATGCTTATACTCTCGAGACATTATTTCTGGGAGATAAGGAGGAAAAAGGGGGGCACATGTATCAGTATCTTGTACGTGCATTTAGGGATGCTGAAGACTTGAAAAAAAGGGGCTTGCTTATATAGCTGGTTCCCTTTTTTCCTATTGTGGATTTGAGGTTTTTGCTGTGATAATGTGGAAAAATGTTTCTTGTGGGGAGTTGCTGTTGCATCCAGCAAGAAGCTCCGCTGGGAAATGGGAGAGAATCATGGGAACAGACAGACTAAAAGCCCTCAAACCAGATCAGCTCCATTTTCCATCCCTAGCTCCTGCTCTCCCTTATTACTACTTTTGTGGGGAATGGCCACCATCAGCAGCAAAGTCCGACATGCACCTTTTTACCAGATATATACCGGCAGCATCACTGCCAATTCCCATTTTGCATTCTTTTTTATTTTTCCCTTCAGTGGAGAAGGCCAAGCCACTTTGTTCTCCGCAGTCCAGTAGAGCTCCCTCCATATTATGAAAGGAGGAATCTCTGCTGATATTGTTGTGCTTTATATTTTCCCTTTTTTCTGATTCCCACGGACTAGAGAAAAAAATGCTACATTGTAGTCCTTAAACAAACTTCCAAGCTGGATGCTGAATTGCTATATTTTGCAGCGTGCTGGGAAATGTGGGAACGGAAGGAGAAGAGGAACTTGCAACCAGCTATACTTTACGTTTATACTTTTCCCGTTCCTGAACCCATCCATTTCCCGTTTTTGTACTGCTTTTGTGAGCGGATTGGTTTTTGTAGGGGTTGTAAGTATGGAATAGGCATACCGCCTTGTCACTAGCCTGCACAAAGCCGGAAAGAAACTGCAAATCTCCTATTAGCAATATGGGTCATTTACTGCCTCTAACAAATTGATAATGGCAATAACGCACAAGCACTTTGGAGTGACACGCGTGATCATTTTTTATAAATTATAATGTTTTCCGTACAGCTATGTAATGCGAAGCAAGTGATTTAACACATTTTTATACTAACTCACTCCACAAATTTCTCTACTCCTTCACTCCTTTGCGAAAAAATCACTGAAAATAAATTTCACAATTTATTGCCCAACTTTTACAATGGCTACTGCTTTCTCCCTCTACGTCCACTATAACACTGCCCCATTCCACACAATTATTGTAAATGCTAAGCTGACATTTAAAATTGCTCCGGAAGAACTCAAGTACGTAGCGTACGCTGACCCACAGGAACAGCTCTATCCGGTTTTGATGCATGTCCCCATTAAAACTGTGCGTTAGCACCGCCCATTCCAGAGTATGTTCCATTGTTCAGCCAATAAACTCTCGCTTTTAACTACAGAACTGTATTAGAGATGTTTAAATAAAGAGAAATGCTATCACGTTCTTCTTTTTACTAGCTTTTATTTCTATTTTCTACAACTACTTAATGTTAGTGAAAGCAGTCTTGAATGAAAATCTTAATTGATAGCAGTAGCAGCGCAGTAATAATTAAATAAATCAGTTAATATCGACAGACGCAATTCTTTTTTAAAAAGTTACCTCCAGCAATGGTGCCAGGTATCAGTTTCAATATCAAATATAACGGTCACATATTTGCAGCTACTATAATCGTATAAAAACTACATTTCCATTTACGATTACTACTAAATACTATTAAACCTGTGGTGACATTCTTACTAAATATTTTTTTGCTATGTGTTCTACAAAAGTTTATGTGAACTACTGCTAATTTATGTTTTTGTTTTAGACGCCAGGAGAGACGACGAACAGTAGGTAAGACTAGATTGTAGCAGCATTACTCATTTAGTGCTTAGTTGATGGTATCACCGCCTGTATTATTTGACGAGGAGTCTGCAGCTTGTGGTGGTGGTGGGGGTGGTTGTTGTTGTGCGGCGATTGACTGGCTTAAGGAGTTCATCATCACTGACACCATTTGACATAACGCCATTGTCAGGAAGACGAAGGTTATCAGGAAAGATGTGACGTAGAGGCGATGCGTTCCCCACAGGACGCAGGCCAATCCGACGCCGTAGAATACATAACGGTGAATGTGCCAGACACTCCTACGAATTGAAAAAAATAAATTGAATGCATTTAACTTTCAATATTTAGGTTTTCAGTTAACTTAAAGATTTACTTACGGATCAATTTGAGGGACAAATTCCTGCCAAAGAACGGCCACTGTTGGAAGGAGAAGGAGACACAAGTACATGCTAAGATCCCACTCCGGTTGGACGGTGAAAGTTGTGCGAGTCCAGTGGAGGAGGGATGGCAGATTGAGCACTCCCAGAACTAGCCACAGCATAAAGCAGCAAAAGTGAAAGTTCATTGGAGACAGGCTATCCTTAACGTTGGCTATCTTTGCTTTAAGTAGATCCTCCAACAGGTCTTCATATATTTTGAAGAGTTTCACAAGATACAGTATTAGAGCAAGAGAAATTCCTAGACTGCCACAGGTAGCGAAACTGAGACCGAGGAGGAGGACAGCAATCGTCAGTGGGAATCTGGTGAGTGTCATTTCAAAGGCAGCTTCAGTGACGTGCTCTGTTACAGAAGTGAAACCGCGATGATTGCTCATCAGTTTCGGAATCCAAGAGCCAAACCGTGTTGTGAGCACTCGGACGACAACGGCGTGAAGGGCGGTTCCTCCAGTAATTATAGTGTACCAAGTTAAGGATGAAACGGCGAGAACGAGACAGTATGCTATCATGTAGCAAAATATTGGCACAATTGCGGAATATTCCTTTTCCTCCACCATCAGCGGCCAGTCAGTGCTGCAAGCAAACGTAATTGGAAATTATGATTCTGCATAAATGGTATATAAAGATTTTTTTAAAAAATATTTTTCTCACGGAAGAAAATGGAGTATAACAGCGACACAGAATCCAGGCAAAATGGACAGATTGTACGCATTACTGAGGAGCAGAACGTGAAAGCTGGACCAGTTGGCAGGATCTTTCTGGAAGTACAGTGTCATGAGCAGTACACTGGCATAGAAGGATGGTAGAAATCTCGCCAGCAGTCGGAAAACTTGTCCCGCTGTCTCCACAAACGCAATTCGTGTCGTAATTACGTAGCTACAGGTAGGCTCGAGGAAGAGTGTCACCCAGCTTTCTGTCACGTTCCAATCGGAACTTCGTACGACCAAAGACTCGTTCTTCAGATATCTGCTTTGTTGAAAGTTCCCGTGGTTGAATTGAGCAAGTAAGTTGTGACTTTCCGGACAGGTCTCCTCATTAGGATTATCCGGACGCGCATTAACCTTCCATGCGACCAAATTAGAGATAATGCTTCCAAATGCAGAAGATGGCAGTGTTAAATTATAAAATATTCCGTTTTTCACTTTCAGCTCACTTCCCAACGGAACAGTCCGTTCACTTTCTAGATAGCTCTCAAGCATAACGCAAGTTCTGAACTGGTACATGTCCATTTTCACAACCAAATGGGAATACCGTTGGGTGATGTAGGAGAGTGGAACAGTTGCCATCTTCCTTCGGCGACGCATGTGCGGAATAACTTTGCCAAAGTCAGCAAGACTCTCCACCTGAGTACATTGACCCCGAGATTGTTCAGTGCACCCCATCAACCAGTGCTTGTCTTTCGTATTCGTTGTAAGAGCCACCACATGTGCATCATCTCCAGTTGCATTTGTTTCCAAAACCGAAGTAGGAAACAGAACGTATGTCATACGCTGCCCACCAGGAACGCAGTGTATTCCAGATGTCACCTCGACTTGTGCAGCATTTTTAATCAAACTGATGGCATTTCTGTTCCCATTGTTATTGTTGCCAATACTGTGATAGGACTTTCCAGACGACCGCTCCTGTAAGTGATACTTGAGCACCTGCAGTCTAGTCTCCGACTTTTCGGTGATGTAGAAGTACTTGTTTCTTTGGTGGAATTCTACAAGGTCAAATAGTGAACGGACAAGGGTGAGGACGAGCTGCTTGCACCACACAATACATAAGTGATCAGTTGACGCCCAGACTCCAGGAATTGCAGTGGTGATAGTGTGAAGTGCAGCATAAGGGTTCCATCTGGTCAACTTAGGTAGAACAAGATGATCTCTGTCACCACCTGCGATGGTTACAAGAGTCAACGGATTTGGATTTGTGCTAGCAGGAGTTAATTCATCTGCAGTAGTGTCAGCAGCTGATGAGATCATTTTAGTCCAATTTCTGCTGACGGCATAGTAAAATAGATCCTGTTCCGGGTCCATTAAAATAACAGGTCTTAAATGCGGAGTGGCTAAGGTCAAAATCAGGTTAACTAGACTTCCACCAGAGTCCCCTCCACTATCATCGATTGCAACTGCTTTCGCAATAACTCCACCCATGGAATGGCCCACAACAACGACCCGATGGAACTCCTCGTATAGATTGACGATCTTTGATACAGCTTGCCTAGCAAACTCTACTTGTTGTTGAAGGGAGTAGCCATAAAGAGCAGAAAATTCTTCGTTCAGGTCAAGGGTAAAGAAATCAAAGTGGAACGGTGTACCAGCATCCAGGTACTTCCAGAGTGCTAAGAGTCACGTGACATCTGCTCCAAAGAACGTTCGCCTTCTGTGTACGCGTATAAACGGTACATTGGAAACTTCTCGTCCAGCCCGTTTCCAAGCTTCAGTTGTATGTAATATGGTCGCTGGTACATCCACGTCATGTCACACTTATTTTCCTCTACATTCTTGAAGTAGTCATATGAGCCCAGCAGAAAGATACCAAATACAGCAGCACTTGCCACAATTGTAAAAAGATTCACGACAAAACTTGATGCCGTTTCCGCAGTGGGTACGAAGCGCTGATAACGTTGCTGAAAATTTGCAGCTTCCACTTCCGCTGATGACACAGAGGAAGACGATGGCGATCTTTGATCTTGCAGGACTTTCCACTTTGTCGTCACTTTCATCTTCACTGGAGTCAGCTGGCGTAAGGCTTCCCTGACCTATATAAGTCTCCCCTTTAATCTCTTCTTTATCTGAATATGGAGGAGGAGATTTCCATGTTGTGCTTCCACCATCACCATCACCCGAGGAAGTTATTGATAAGTCACTAGTTGCTGAAGAAGGAGATGATGCGGAAGAATCGTAGGGTACATTCTCTATATTATGTTCCTTAGCTTCTCCTCTCTCCTTGCCCTCGTTCTCATTGCTTTCACCAGTAGACTCGTTATCATCCCCTACATTTCCATTGCCCGTTAAGCCTGTCATCTCGGATACAATAGATGTCTCTCTCCTTGCCCTCGTTCTCATTGCTTTCACCAGTAGACTCGTTATCATCCCCTACATTTCCATTGCCCGTTAAGCCTGTCATCTCGGATACAATCGATGATAGATTTTCTCAAACGAACCTCACCTCCCTCCCATTTAGGAACAATTATTCCAATGTAAACTCAAACTGCAAAGAGATTAAATGTACACTTTTTAATTTATATTCTATAAATAAGAAACGGACGCTAGTTTTCCATATCGCTTTCAATTTACAAAAAGTTTTACCTTCTTAACTGGACCCAGTGCAGTGTCCAGTCTCACTAGATTGCCAAACAATTGCAAATTAGTTGGAAGCGTTGGACATGTCACCACACTTTTAAGGAAACCCAATCTGAAAACTATAGCCAGAGATTTAACAATTTCAAATCTCCAACTAATCCTGCTTGTGTCCTAAATCATTATCAAATTATCAATCACTTATCACTTCAGTTTCATAATCAGTTGCATTTATAAAATTCATAAAACCGCTTACCTACTAATTCTGATTGCTCATATCTGCACTTTCATGAGTCGAGTATTTTTTCCCTTTCCAGCTCCAGCTCAGCTGATTTGGCGCTAATAAAATAAAAAGTACATAAACAAAAAGAGTCTCGTGTTGCACAATGCACGGCAAGAGGACGTGTTTGTAGGACGAAGACAAGCTAGATCTGACTAGGGATAGGGAAGATGAGTAGAGAAGAAGAGCGGAAGTGGAATACCCACCCCCACGCACCCATATACCAAGCAAGCAACACTAAATGTGATAGAAACATTGGAAACTGCTGCTCCTATGTAGCCATGCCGTGGTTGGTCAGGTTTAGTCAGTTTAGTGTGTAAATTATATCAAAGAAAGATTGAAGATACAATCGCTGTTGAAGGCCGGCTGTAACGTTTCAATTTAATCGAGGAACAAATGTTTGAGATTATGCTCTATGACAGATCTAGGTCAGATTATGTAGTCATCTCAAATTGTGACAATTGCTTTGTTTTAGCTCCCATGATATCTCATGTTACCCCTTCCCCTTCTTCATTGACCATTTGATTGCTATTGGAGAAATGGTAACACATTGTGAATGTGTAGCCTGCAATGCTGCAATAGTGGAAATACTGCAACAAAGACCAAAGACCGATCTCGACATGTTTCTCACTTTTGTGGTCCGTTGGTTGTTTCTGCGACCAACAACAAGCAGGCTAGCTTAGCTCTTAGCTGTGTAACGTAAGAAGTAAAAGTGGTTTGAAGTTGCAGATGGTGATTGCACCATAATACGAGGGAGGAATAATCCAGGTAACCAAACAAACTCTGTCAAGTCAAAGGAAAGCGAGATCAGATAGGACAAACGGCTAAACAGAAAAGGTAAGCAAAAATTAATTAACTACATATTTTTTAACTTTATCTAGAACTGGCAAAACCTATTTAGTTAGACATTTACTGTGACGTAAACTGATTATTGATTTAGGCGTATATCGAACATCGAATTAACATTGAGAAGTTTTTTTTCCAAATGTTTTAAATTTAACACCGGTGGCACTCGGACTGATGAGACCCTGACTACCTGGATTGTGCAATCAAATCAGTAGCTTCATTTGGATGTGTCCGTGACTACCTGGATTGTGCAATCAAATCAGTAGCTTCATTTGGATTGGAGGTTGTCCGTTACAGTTGACATAGTTTCTGTGTACTGATTATTGTCTGAATTTGAGCTGTAAAAAATTACCTACAAATTTTTGTATTTCGGAAAGTTAAATATGAAGCAGGTGCCTTCTTTTTAGACAACGAAACTAGTAACGGTTAACAGTTATTCTTTCGTGCATTGATTGTACCATCATCAAAGTATCAACTATCGTCAACATCGATTATCGATTAAACATAGCAGCAGCGCCAAGCAGTAAGTCAGTAAGTGTCCCTTTATTCCGGGAATGAGGAACACTCAAAATAATACTTTTTCCTGTTTTATGTGGCTGTAGTTTGAAAAAGAGTTCAATCGCACTGATGTTTTTGTTAAATTTGCTTTGACTTTATGGTTGAGTTGTTATAACTAGTGTTTAATTAGCTAGCTAATTCATATTTAAATATTTTACAGGTTACAAAGTTTACAGGGAAAATGAGTCACAGAAGCCTTCCTAATCCGAAGACAAAGGTCGACAAACCTGGCAAAGGTCCCGCTCGTGGAAGGGAGCCAGCACCCAGTCTTCTAAACCAATATAGGGGCCATCGCGGGAGTATAAATTCTCTGGCGTTTCATCCACATTTGGAGACTGTCTACTCTGCAGGAGCAGACAAGTTTATTATGAGTTGGAACTTTAAAAAGGAAACTCGAGCTCTTAGGTGGGAAAAGTTATTGAAATTGAAATACAAATAATATGTAGTTTTTCTTTGACAAGAATTTGTTACTACATACCTAGTATATTATACATGCACATTATTATTGCAATTATGGGTGTTCATTCAATATCATTACTTAATACAGGTTTGAAGGACACACTGCAGCTGTCAATGAAGTTAACTTATCTAAGGATGGCGATTTGATGATATCTGCTTCAGACGATCGCACAGTACGTATTTGGGTGCCTATAATTAAGGGAGAGTTTATTTCAGTGAAAGCTCACAGTGCCGCAGTCCAATCCGCCTCCTTCAACCCCATCAATCCGGCACAGTTCGCGACCGGTTCCAATGATAAAAGTATCAAATTGTGGTCAGTGCAGCATTGTAAGACAAAAAGTAAAAGCACAAAGCTAAAAAGCCATGAATTTGTCGCGTCCTTTTCCAACCACAAGAACTGGGTACGTTCAGTCCGCTATTCCCGGGATGGACGACTTCTATGTTCCTCCTCTGACGATAAGACGATCTGTCTTTACGACTTGCGAACTAATAAATGTACCAACACTTTAACTTGTGCTATTGGAACTCCTACAAAGGCTGACTTTAATCCATGTGGAGGCTACTACGTCGGAGTGTCTTCAACGGCCAACTCATTTCTACTTTATGATGCTAGAATGGAAAAGCTACTGCAGAGTTACACAAACCTGACTGACGGGCCAATTAACGACTTTGCCTTTCACCCATCAGGAGACTTTGCAGTGACAGTGTCTGAGGACGCAAAGATAAAAATTTTGGATCTAGTAGAAGGAAGGCCTATATTTACCCTATATGGCCCGAGAACTGGACTTCTAGGCGCAGCATTCAGTCAAGACGGGAGATTGTTTGCGACAGGCGGAAAGGACATGGAAGTTTTAATTTGGGAGCCTACACTCGTCCCATATTCAGAAGAAGAAATTACTACTCAAGGTCAAGATCACAAAGAAAACTCAGTTCCCGTTGTTCCCACTTCGTCATCGCAATCTAAGCATTCCGATGCCAGAGTCATTATGGAAAACAGCAAAAGCTTACAACAGTCACGAAGTAACACCCTGATAAGTGGTTCTAGCTCCGAAGCATCCATTCATTCAAGGCACGCTTTGCACTAAAATGTATATTGTACACGCTTCAATCAATGTTCTTCAAACGCATCTGCAGCGATTCACTTTTAAATCTAGGTATTTGTCGTAAATTTTTAAAATCATTCCTCTGTCCCTACTCGCGTTGTCACATATTATCCATGACGGTAAATAATGTTTATCAAACAGAACGGTAAAGAAAGGTGTTTTGTAAACGTAGTTATTATAATTATAGTACACGAGTTATATGAAATCTTATGAATTACCCATATGCTCATATGTCAGTTGTTTCAAGTGAACTTTTAAATGCTAATTTCAAATGACCTAAGCGAAGAACTGCTTTTGGTTTGACCTTTTAATTAAATGTGACTGAATAGTATAAGTTTTTATGGTCTCAGTGCATATCTGACTACGAATAAATGTGAGTCTAATTTTTATTTCATTTTATCAGTATATTACTAAAGAGTGAGTGTACGCTTTTAGCTTTTTATGATCTAGGTATGTATAGATTTATTTAATTTTAAATGTCAAACTGCAATTAATGTTGGTTGCCTAAAAAAGTGTAAAATACTTACATGGTCTATTTATGTTGTGAATTTCTTGAAAACAATAAAAACAACAGAAGAGAACAATACTGATCCTGAACGTTACTAAAAGATACTGGATTGGATAGATCAAAGATAAGAAAACGGCCGTTCATTGGCTACTACCATAATCATGTAAATGAAATTTTTTATCATTTGCATAGCGATAGGCGCCGAAGCTGCTTACGAATGCAGATTTCTCATTGTCCATTTCTTATCAGTCTGTGATCAAGTACGAGAACAAAGTTTATAAGATTTCTCTATTTGCATG
>JAHZND010001440.1:0-16962 GCA_027744115.1 Acrocyrtus sp. NNG-2020 | reverse complement strand
AAACACCACACAGAAATGTTTTACGACCTGTTCCCCTATCCTACTTGCAAAAGGTTCGAAAGGAAATTGACAGAGCTTTAATTGCTTCATGTTCTCATATGTTTTACCCAAATATCACTTATCTGTGATCAGATTTCCATGTTTAGTTGAGCTATAAACTCTTCAAATTCAGCCTAAACATAGCACATTACACAATAAAATCATTAATTTAGGAAGAATGTCAACATTTTCTTAAATATGGGCTAGGCGACAACCGGCAGATTGCGATAATTGCGACCATGTATCTTCATTGACGACGAGGTCTGAGGAGTTGCCCTAAAGAACTTTGTCTACGGCACTCGCACCTGCGTCCAAAACCAACTTTTCCCATTAGCCTTTACCAGCAAAAAATGGCTTCCACTTCGGCTAGGCGTTTAAGCTAAAATATTAAAGTGCAATATACTGACTGACAAGAAGCTAGGTAGCAAATCAAAAGGAAAGTCAGGGAAAGTAGACCACCTTCATAAAAGGAGACATGTAGCTGTAGCATGTTAGTATAAAGTGAATTAGCGCATATAAATAAAACACAATTTTTCCCTTTTATGGAGACGATGAGAGCAGCTGAACAAGCAATAATAGAGAAGGGCACAATGCCCGTGCCTAGTCCCTCCTCCATGGAGGTGCAATTAAGCGCGGTGCAAGACTTTGTGTGGGACAGCAACAAAAGGAATTCTTAACGAAGCCATTTCTGTCTTGTGTGTAGCATTCATTGTTAATTTACATCCTTTCATTTTACTTAACCTTTCATGCAAAATGGGTATGTTTGGGGAAAGGGAAAGTGATACAGTTCTCTCCGCCTTCATAACTTTTTGATTATTACATTTTAAGTTTACATGACAAGAGGAGAACTAAATAGTAAACAACATCTGAGCGGAATACAGGACAACTGTCGCCTTCCTATGACTATCACCTTCCCTCCTGTACACGCCACGCCATGTAGCACCAACAACTATCTCAATTCACTTCTACAAGAATGTCCAAGTTCCCTCAGCCGTGAGCCAACTCCAAAAAAACTTCTTTTTAAGTCTTGTTTACATCCATTTTCGTGGTTGTTTCTTCTGTCATAAAATAAAACATTCATAGACAGAAATTGGTATTAAACAATTCAGAATTACTTGAAGCACCACAAAGGAGAAAGGCAGGATATGCACTGTTGTGCTGCACACTCTCTCGCAGCTAGCAGCACGAAACATGCACATGACACCAGCTCCTAGCTTTCCATGCACACACCGCACCGCCTTTTCAAGTATATTAGAAAAGTTTCCTTCAGAGAGAAAATTTGGAGAAGCTTAAATGCAATTATTACCAAAAAGTTTTATTTTTGTTGATGAGGATGATACTCTCACTCTCTTCCTTCCCATTCAAAGACCCAACTTGACTGTACTTTTTTTTGCTGCCGCCTGAAAAAAAAACTTTTTCCCTTGCAGAAGTGAATGTGGACGTGTATGAGGAAGAGAGGAGCGGAAACTATTATTAATTCATACTTAACCATTTCACCTTTAAAGAACTTGTCTAAAAAGTTTACTTATATATTGCTCTTGTATATGAGTTGAGAGCACATTTTGCAATTATAAATGAAACTTTAGCTGTACTCCGGTTCCTCTTTTAGTCCGATGTATGTACCCCACTCGAGTTTCATTGTCAGGTGTGCAGCGTTATCGCGTAATTTTCTATTTTTGCACTGGAATGCTTCCTGGGTGAGAGCGCCACTTTTTTTTGCAATGAACTCTTTTTCGCATAGAACAAATGAGTACAGCAGCAAACCAACTGCTTTCCAATAAAATGGGAAAGCCTAATAATGAAAACAAGAGTAGAGCGTGGAGAATAGCGGGAGAAATGGGGAAAGCATGTGCGATTGGTATCAAACCGTATAGCTTTTTTTACACTTTCACCCTGAAACTACGAAAAGTAGAGAAGAAAACAAAGTCATTTACGAAAATACTTTTTACATGTGCTCGCACACAGACTTCCTTTTGCTGGTATAGGTATAAGGAATAAAGGTTTTGTGTAGACATGTCTTCAGGAACTGGGAGGAAATAGCGTCTTCTCCTCACAATGACTGGAAAAGGACCATCTAAACAAAATGAGTTTTTCTCATTCTCGGGTTTTTAGCCGGAAAACACTAGAGAAAAGGGAACAAAATAGACATTGTTGTAGAGCGCTGAAAAAAGTGTGTGATGTGAATGTGACCAAGTTGATGGAGGTGTGAGTGTTTTTCCATTACTTATCCTTATAAAACTATGCAGAGGTAAGAGTAGCTCTTTCTGTTATAAATGCTATGTATATACATTACAATTTCCACATTTCCAGAAGGAAGAGAAAAGATCGAAAAAAAAAATTCACATATTACTTCCTAAGGACACAGCCCCAGAGAGGTTAGTGTAGAAGTTGAAGTGCATTTTCCAATCTGGATTTACATACAAAATTTGCTTTTTTAACGGGGAAATCTTCAAGAGGAAAAGAGCGAAAGAAAGTGTGTGGCTCTTGTTTATAGTGATCCAGCTGGATTATACCGGTATATACTTTTAGAGCTTGAACTAGCTTGGTGCACCGACACCGGCCGTGCTCTGGATTGGGCTTAGAGTTGGTTTTTGCATGAGCAAAAGTAAACGAGATATTATACTTTGAGGAAAAACGCTCGAATGTGTTAATCAACCGAGCCAGAAGAACGATGGAGAGAGAGTCACTTGAACAAAAAGAGAGAATATTCCTCGAAAATGCATATATTTCTTTCGAATGTGGCATCCACTTCTTCCTTTCCTCTTCCAAAATACTTGGAGAAAGGTCTTCATTTACTGTTTCAAAGTGAGCATTATTACGAAGAGGAAACGGTGAAATGCGATACACAAGCACCCTTTTGCTCCTACTTACTTAAGTCAAGTTTTTCCTAAAGTTTTTGGAATGGTAAAGAAAATGGATGGCCCTTTCTAGAGTACGGCATGGGATGTGCTTTTTGTTTGAAGGGGAAATTATTTCCTTGTGGGAGTAAATGCGTTTGTTTCTTGCGTTTTCAGAGAATGAAGAAGATTCGTTTTTCAAATGAAATTTCGTTAACTTCCTTTTTACACCCTCTCCCACTAACATTTTCTCGCACTTTTCCCCGTTCCTGCTTCACAACGGAATAGTATAATTCTTCTTCCATATAACTTTCATTTGTTAGGAATAGCACGACATAACGTCAAATAGAAGCTTAAGTTCAGCTATGATAATGATGATGAGGGAACAAAATACGGCATCAAAGTGAAAACTGCTACAATACTTTTCGGCTTTAGCAATTGTCAGAATGGGACCAATATTATTATTATTATTATTTCGTTCCTGTTCAGCCACTCCTTCAACCAACTCCACTTTGTTATTAATGAATGGGGAAGGAGCCATTACACGCTTAATATTCCTTCCTTGACTAAATTTTTGAAAAAAATGGTGATGGGACAAGAGCAAACGTGGAAAATTTACTTCTTCTGGTCAATGTCGCATCCCTCTTTCTTCATAGGCAAATTCCGTTTACTGTATTATCTTCTCAGCGGTGATAACTTGATACCGTTACTAGAGCTGAAAGCCTGGTAGGGAGTCAGTTGCAGAACTGCCGTAAATTTTAATGGGAAGGGCAGTGACAAAGCCCTCCGTATTTGGTTGAGGCATGAGGAAAGCGTGAGTTTCCCAACTCGTTTCGGAAACTTTGAATTGGAAACAAAATTGGATATTCGGGAAGAGAGAATGGTGAAAGCAACCACCAAAAACGTGATGATGAGAAGAGTAATAGTATTCATTAAAAAGAAGAAAGTGAGCGTGTTCTCTAGCTAACGAAATCTGTTTACTGTTC
Source organism: Acrocyrtus sp. NNG-2020 (assembly GCA_027744115.1). NCBI lineage: Eukaryota > Metazoa > Arthropoda > Collembola > Entomobryomorpha > Entomobryidae > Acrocyrtus > Acrocyrtus sp. NNG-2020. Next base: position 13,100 of record JAHZND010001440.1, on the reverse strand, counting down.
ACCAAAGCAAGAGAAATGAGGCTGGTTGGATGGAGTAACGGATGGAAATGGAAAGAGAAGAATTGAGGCGCAGCGAGTGTAATTAATTGCATCGGGTAAATGACACTATTTCCCGTTACTCTTCACACAGAATAATTATCTGTATTAATTGTGCTCACTCCCATTTTATCATTCGTGATACCGATACCTCAGTAAAACCAAAAGCAGGACTGCCTTGGGTTTCAGCTTTCAGGGCATTGTATCTTATCTTGGCTTAAGCCACGATAAAGTTTTTGGAGTTTCTTAGATTGGTTAAGACGTCGCTAACTTTTTCTGTTTTTGCTAACTAATAAATTATGTAGGTAGATGGATAATCATTAACTGTACTTTCCGTTCTACCGTTAAATGAGAAGTTGGAGAAGAAACTAGACGGTTTTTGCCGCACGTAGTTAGAGGAAGGTTTTTGAATGAAATATGACAAGTTGCTGAGCTTTCGAAGGTGAGCTTGTGTGGGGGAAACTGGCACCAGCTCCTTAAATCATAAATCTTTTGCGTACCGGTTCATTTATCAAGGAAAGTGATTTCAGCAAAGAAAAAAAACAAATTTTATGGACTCTGTTGTGCTATATTCACCTGCCACATGCTCGCAAGGAAAGCACAATTTTCTAAAGTGACAACCAACAAATTGAATCAGAAAGCATGACACACGCACTAGTTACCTTCAATAGAAAACATTATTTGCAATGGTATCAAAGAGACAGTTGTAATTTATCAGGACTGGTGTGTGTGTGCATGTGCGGTCGCCGTGCTCTCTACAGTTGAAGCGGTTTCCTCTCGAAAGGCTTCCAGAGAGGAGCCAGCTGCACAGAAACAGAATCATTTCAAAATGGCGTTATATAGGCTAAAAACTACCCGTAAGCTGCTCTCTATTCCAATTCCATCGCATCTTTATACATAGCACGGCTCATTCCTCCTTTCTTAAAGAACACGCGTGAGTACTATGCTCTTTCTTGAGAAAATGGCAACATTTTTTATCTCAACTTTTTTTTCCTCATCTGAAATGTGCTAGTAGTGCTGAGAGCAATAAATTCAGAAAAAGAGCGAGAAAAGAATGAGGAAAAGTGATCCGTTGTTTGCTGGCTCTTTGTTGTTGTTTTCGGGGAAAAAGTTACCGTGAATTTCAATATGGATATGGTGTCACTTCTAGAGCGACCATGTACATATCTGCAATTTCTGCACAGAGAACTATGGAGTATGGAGCCTTCATATTGAACAGATATACATGACATGTCACCAGAAACTGTGCGGAGCTTCCTTTCTTCTAAGAAATTCGTCTACCAGTGCCATTTCTATTTTGCATTCCTCCTGGTTTGCTCTGAAGTTTATATGAAGTTGTTTTGATACAAGGGTACGATTGCACATATCTCATGACATGGAATGGAATGTTTTATATGGAAAATATTATTTTTCAGGAATAATGTTATGATGTATGCGAATTTGAAAGGGAAATAAGTTGCTTTGTATGGATATATATACGGACACATTTTTTTCACGAGAGAAAGTTTTTCAAGCATGTAATCGTTATCTGGTCTGCTCAAGAAAAGACAGTTTTTAGTTTCGAGCGTTAGCTAGATTCCAAAAGTGTAAGTAGATCCATTTCGAAACAACAATGCAATGCTGTAACAGCTCAGTGTTGAGTTACAAGCTGAAAGCCGGATTCCTGCTTTTTGTGTATTATTGTAAAAAAATGTTAGCTAGATTCCAAAAGTGTAAGTAGATCCATTTCGAAACAACAATGCAATGCTGTAACAGCTCAGTGTTGAGTTACAAGCTGAAAGCCGGATTCCTGCTTTTTGTGCATTATTGTAAAAAAAGCAAAACAGAGAAACGAGCCTTTTCTACTTTTCCCACATAATAACTCGTGTAGCCTTTATTGATACTGGTTTCAATTTCAGTTGCTTTTACATATTTACCAACATAATATTCCATATAATTAGTTCACATTCAGAGTACTAAAGTTACATTACGCGTAATTTTTGCATGGTACACTCAAGTAATATATTTTTAAAAATTAGATTAAAGTAATAATTAGAGCACATTTACGGAAATCGTTTTGTTTTTGTACAAAGTTTGGAAATAAAAAGCTATTAATAACCGAGTAAACTTACAACGTGACTGATGCATTACACTACTTACAGTTACGACCTCATTTGTATACTTAGCCCACATCAAAACTTTCTTATTCCTGGTAAACAAGCTATTTTTCTTAGCTGCTGATTGAGTCGACTTCAAAAAAAAGTTTTTTTTGAACGATCAATATTTTTTTTCGCTTTCCTTCACTGCACATTACACATATCCTTTACGGTTCCGTTGAGATTACAAGTTTTAAAGATGAAGAAAGAAGCAATATACATTATAATTAATTATAATATGCTATGTACATATTTTCGATTGAATATTTCAACATCTTCTAGAATGTCTATGTGAACCATTTTACTACACCTATTGAAAATACCAACAAGTAATACAATCACTCTTTTGTGCAGTCTCTCCACTGCCTTTGTTTCTTTCAATATTTTTGTAGAGAAGTGCTGGTGAAAAGGAAATTGATACTGAATTCCCGTTCGCGGATGTAAATTTACGTACAACAGTTTCACAACAAATTCCAACAATTCGTTACCGTAATAATGAGAATGACTATAAATAAGCCTGTTCGAAATCCAAGCTACCTACACATTTAGACGGAGTATTGACTGACTGCATATTAAATACTTTTTTTTAAAGAATGTACAATATACCTACACCGAATTTTATACTTATCGATAGCTTAGCTATATTCAAATACATTAAATTTTTGGTTTCGACCTCTATGGTATAACGTGTTGGTTTTAAGTGAGCATCCTACCTTGAGAATGACTATTAATAAGCCTGTTCGAAATCCAAGCTACCTACACATTTAGACGGAGTATTGACTGACTGCATATTAAATACTTTTTTTAGAATGTACAATATACACCGAATTTTATACTTATTGATAGCTTAGCTATATTCAAATACATTAAATTTTTGGTTTCGACCTCTATGGTATAACGTGGTGGTTTTAAGTGAGCATCCTACCTACGCACACGTACAAAATTAACTACTTTCCAAAAAAAGTGTAGGGTAGGAGCTTTCATGTATACGTTCTTTTATTGGATAGGAAAAGATTTTTTATAACTGCACGACTAGACTGTTAAACAGCTTGATTTAAATTATTTTTGAAGTAGCTATTATGTAAAAACGGTACAATTATTTACACATTTTAAATAGAAATCGTTATGCGGAGGAATTTTAGGTGGGGCTACTGTTAAAATCCGTTTGGAACACACTGTCAGGCTTAAAATGTACTTACATGAAATCCTTCTATAATTTATATCATGCTAATTTGTAACCCGATTTGTTCACGGTGTGGAAACACTCCATTTCCAGTTCGCGAAAACTGAGGAACCGTGAATGAGCACACATTCCCAGTCCCATTCTTTCCTTTCAATACTGCCCCACACGAATCTACGTGCAGACTTTGCATACCTCAGCGCAAATATTTTTTCTGCGAGTGCCGTCCCCATAAATAAATTCAAAAAACGTAACGAAAGGAGCAAAAAATCATTGCACTTTTTACTTCCACTATTGTAATAAACCAGTGGAATTGCGTATTCATTCCCATGTCACCCCATTTATTACCCCCTGACTGGAATTCCTATCATTAGCAGAAAGTAAAAGGAATAGCTGAGATGCTCCAAGTGCTCACTGCAAATCCAATTAGTTTCCCATTACAAACAAAAACCCTCAAATTATTGTTATTGTGCGGGGAAACGCATTCCTTGCCAAAAACGCGACACAGAAGAAGAAAAAAAATTCCTAAAAGCTTTTTCCACATAAAACTAGAAATAGGAGGGAAAGTAGAGGAGGAGATTGTGGGACAAGAGAAGAAATACTCAGATATTGTCCCACATGTGCCCAGACGCTTTTTTGAACGCGTTTTAATACTCAACTTTGAAATTGAGTGGTAGCGAGAGACTAAAGGAAATAGCCATATCAAGTCATAGAAAGATATATCAATGATGCAGATGTATTGATTCTTTTGCAGCACCAGCCACTATCCTCTTTCCCAAAAAACAAATCTATTCTCGCACTGACACCATTCACAACAGTCTGTCACTGGGTATGTATATTGAAACGCAATCTCACGGTCTGTTATTTTTCACCAGGAAATGTTTACATGGCTTCCGCCTCGAAAAAATAGTCTGCTGCGTGGGACAGCCAATCTGATATAGCCCTCTTTGTACTTTCTCCTGGAAATTCAGTAAAAGGACTAATGATGATGAACTACTTTCTCTGAGCAGATTATCTGGACTATGATACCTTCACTTATCGCTGAAAAGAAAGTCATTAGCAAGCCTTCCTTTGTTTTCTCGCCTCTTCCCTGAAATATTATGACAATCGTTGTATAATGGAGGATGGAGTTATCAAAACTATATATAATCCATTTGTGTGCTTATACACTCGGAGAATTTTATTGACCTGATAGCTGGTAGTTGAGAGATGTTATGTAAGGAGCGTGCGTAAACTGCTCCATGGCGTATGTACCAGTTTATGACCTCATGCTCTCGTTTTTTAGCATTCGCAAAAATTCGTTCCGTACAATTTTTTTTACTAAGGACTGTAATATTGAATATATGCCGAGAAAACTATTTCTGATATTTTTGGTGACTACAGAAAGGATATCGGTCTTTCCACTATGGAAAGGAAAAAATTTCCCAGTTTTTTATTATGGGAAATACATAGTACAATGGCAATTATGTACTGGATTCTGTGAGTTCCGTTCAGTTTATCTTGTGAGCGCACAATGGCAAAGTACGCACATTCGTACATAAACTGTGTAGGACCATTTTTCACGTCATTTTGACCTTTCTGCTGAAAATGAAATGTATGTTTTTTACGCTTTTTTGGTATTTCAGTTCCCAACTTAAATGTTGTTTTTTTAAAGGAGTCTTCCTCTCTGCTGTAGGACAGTAACTTCACCCAAAATTATTCAGACTATACTCGCGACCTTCCATACAAACACGATTCCTATATATGTATGTAGTTAGTTACTTTTTTTGTTCTATTCGAGAAAAAAGTTTTTTTTCGTAGTACATTACGTGAGTGGAGTAGTTTGCAAATTGACGCTACACTAACGCTAGTACGGAATCTTTAGAGGAGTGTAATGTGGTGGCAGTAGAGGGAAAGGGAACGCTATTTTTCACATTACAAAATTTAGGATCTTTTTTGGTTTTTTATTCCAACATTAAATTCTCATATTCTTGTGTTACTCCCTCCTACAGCACTTCGCTCCCATTTTCCCACTTTCAAAATAGATTTTCGGCTTTTATACCCAATTTCTTTTTCTCTTCCATTTGAAAGCAGCGTTTTTTCTCGAGTGAAAAGATGAGAGTATGGATAGTGAAGCACATTCACATTTTCTTACACAGTATTTTTTTGTGAACGGAGAAGAATAAAAAAAAGCTCTTAGCATCTCGTCCCACTGTCTGAAGTCTCGGAGTCAGATGGAAGATCCAGACCAGTGTGAACTGACACGGTTACATTACAATTGAGACTTACAGCTGGGTAGAACACGCCGAACAAGTTGGTGAAAGCGATGGGGCCCTGGAAAAAAAGAGAGAGAAAAGAGAAAAATCAGAAATAAATTAGGCACATCATTTACCACGTATGCATGCATGTGTGTGGGTGTATTATCTTTTCCTTGTAAAAAAATATTTGACTTCTTTTTTCAACTTGGCTTCCCCTCCAGTCTTTTTGCATAAAGATAGGCTTAAGTACAATTTTTCCTCTTATCATAATGTATGCACTCCCCGAAAAAATAGTTCTCTGGAAGTAAGTACTTTGTAACTTTTGCAAGATTTTTATTTCTATAATAGAAAGAGAGATTGGAGAGAGGAAAGCGAAAATATATTGAATAATGACAATGGACAGGAATAAGTGGAGACGTTAAAAATGTAAATGACATTCCAACAGCATTTTCCTGTGCGCACAGGAAGATCATTTTCTAGGTATACGTTAAGCAGTTTCGCGTGCAGATAAGAGCAAAAAAAGACTCGTGTCATTTTGGAAAGGGTGTCATTTCAAGAATATTCTGAGAAAAAAATGATTTTTTTCCTTTGCCATTTTTCTAGGTATGAGAGAAAAATATGTGGAAAAGAAAAGGAATGAGAAATTGCTTACCAGAGTAAAAGGAAACAAACAAGATGATGACAATAGTGATGATGGTGGGGATGATGATGCGACGGAAAAAATGGAATTGCCAAAAAGTCTTTTCCTTCTTGGAGAAAGCAAAAAGCGGGAGGAGAGTTTTGTCGTCCTCTCCCAACTTTATTTTTTCTACTTTCTCGTACGCAATACAAACCCGCACACATTCAATAAGTCACGTTGGCAGTTCGCACTTATTGGATCATATAAAAAATGGGTCATATCTCATAATATGAACTAGTATGATGTATGTTCATCGACTCTCTCCAAAAAAGGAACAGAACGGGAGCACCCAGCCTTCTTCTCACTACAGCTTTAGTTTGAGAATTGATAAAGAAAATTTTTTTTCTGCCACGCTGTGCATTCCCATCTTTCTCCCACAGCACCAAGCCAATTCATTGTTGAAACTCCCATATTTGTTGTTTTCCTTGTCTTCGCACAAATATATGGAGCTACTTTGCTAAAAACTACATCAATAAATATTCCTATTACCGCCCCATATCATGTGTGGATTTTCTCCTAAACGCTCCACTTCTGTGGTGTGTTTACTGCTATAAAATGCGACTACTATTTCACCCCAAATTTATCCGCTTACTCCAGCTCAGCTTCAGCTTTAGTAAATGAAAGATGAGGTCATATCAATAGCTTTGTGTGATTCCTTCTTTTCTCGGTCCGTATAGCGTATCATTTTTTGTCATCTGCCACGCAACTTAATGCCTGTCACAGTGACAAAGTCACAATACAAAAAAAATATTTATTAGTTCAGCTCCTTTTGTTCACTGAACAGGAAAAAAGTAGCCAATTGGACTACATAAAGAAGTAAAAGGGAATAATATTAACAGAACAAACAAAAAATTAGTCAACAGGAAGAGCTAGGATTGTGCTCTACATACAAAGTAGGAATTAAGTTTTACACTTTTTTCCTAGAAAGCGGGAGGAGACTAACATACAATATTTGTTTGCGGAAATGATGAGGAACGCATGTTATAGTACTTTTTGGCCCATAGGCGCCAATAAACTACTTTCATTAAAGCATTCGAAGTGAGATGATCCCGTCATTCAAAATGATTGATAGTCTGAAAAAAAGCTGTAGCGTGAGCGTGTGAGTGTGTGCTTTCATGTAGCAAGTGTTAGCTGATAGCTATCATTTTCTTTAATTAAAGTAATTCGGATATAATTTTCTACAAATTAGCTAATTTCCTTTTTTCCAGCTGCCTTCGTATCTGTAGCCTGTACCTACGTCAAGAGAGAAAGTGTGGATGAACAGGAAGGATGAAATGGAAAGGTTAGAGGGAGGCAACAAGGGTTATTACTTCATTAATGCTTTTTGCTTACTTTTCGCGAAAGCACACTCTGCTTCGCAATAATAACTGGGAGAGCTCCTGTCTCTCCATTTTCTCTCGGGATAACCTTTTCCTTCCTTTCTTTTGAGCTCGTGTCATGCCCCTCCATCATCTCTACCCTGAGCTGTGAGCTCAATTACAGCAGGAGAAATTAATGACCCTTGTACATCCACGTTTGGAGAGGGAAAAAGGAGGCGAACGAACCAACGCTACTCGTCATTTTCATTTCGTTATGCAACCCAAAACGGGAAAATATACGTGGATTGTATGAAACGAGACAAAAATCCATCAATTATCTCCATGTGACGGTCGACCTACTGCCTTACTACTTCACCTTCAGTGTGCAGACGAACGGAAAGAGAATTACTGAGGGATGTACCTATTTCCTTCTATTACAGCGACATTACATTCGTAAAAACAACTTACCCAGCATTTCCTCTTTGTTCACCTCCAGTCTCGCGACACCGAAGGAGGGATCCGCACTCGCGTCGTATTTGTCCACGGTGTACTCCCAGTAATGAACTCCACGGGCGAAACCCACGCTTCCGAGAACTACGCGCGGCTCGTAAGAGTCTGACGTAACGGTGCAGTTTTCATTAGAAAGCCGGACGCCGTGAGCTGCCAAAGTAGGATCGAATGTAAACCACGCCACTGGAATATTAAAAAAAATACAAAAGTGAACGGAATGCATACCCCAATAAATTTAATTACTCGTCATAGAATACGAAAAAAGTGGAAATTTTTTATGGTACGTTAATTTTTATGGATAGTAGGTCCACTTCTCTCCAAGCGGTAAATTGCATATTTTATTAAGTCTCATCGCTTCCCTCTAATCAATTCTGAAGACCGTTATGCAGATTAAGAAGTAAAGCCTATTTTTGGCCTACGTGCAAAAAAATGTGCAGCTGAGACGAGGTGACGTTCCAAATGGAAAAGGTGACACCACACTCCTCCGCCTTCTCTTTTTTCCACTCCGGTCCATTTAATAAACTGAGATGAATCATGAAACCGTGAGCGGAGATGAAAACGGAGGCCACGATAGACGATAACGAGACGTGATACACCCCAAACAAATTATTCTCAGCCACCATATTGAAAGCAGTCATGCAATGTGTATGCGCATCCTATAACAATTGTAATGAAATAATCGTAGAGGAAGTGCAAACGCCATAACCCATTACAGTTTACAGCACTCCATTCCAAGCATTCACTCCAATATGGCACTGTCGACACATATGAACTGGATGAAAAAGTGAGCTCCTCGCCTTTTTTTACTATCTGCCTCTACACAAAATATTTCCAAGATTAAGCTTAGAAATCCATGAGGGAAACAGTAATGCAATAAGTTCACCAACTCACTCATCTTTGCTCATTGCTCATATTACATTCTTGGCCTGCTCCCTCCTCAACTTGTATTTCCTCACTCATATAATAACACTTCGTTGCTATCATCATCACCCCAAAAACATTACATGATGACGGGAGAGAGAGAAGAGCAAAAACTGCTTCCGCTACAAACTACCATCAAAACTATTCCCAAACACAAAAATACTTTATATCGGTTGTAAAAACTGCAAGCATCCCATTTTTTTCATTTTCCCTATTAGTATAAAAGTTTAGTTAAGAGTAACGAGAACCGTGCCCAAACAGAAGGGATCTGCCAGCCACGATATACTCATGAAAATGGGCAATTCCAATCCTCCGATTTTTATTGTCCCCCTCTGTTTATCTGAAAAGCCTCGAGTGAGGAAATGGCTCAGTGGCTTTACCAAAATTTAATCCCACCTTGAAATACAACTCAGCTTACGTAATAACACTACTGCTAAATATTTCATTTAATTTATCTGCAAAATACCAAACAGTAAATGGAGCGTAGAGTTAATAAAATGGACATTTAAATTGAAGAGAGTGGATATTTGCTACAATTTTTATTAGACGCGAGCAACTGACGCAAAAGGGGATTTTTTTAAAACGCGAGAGTATGCTTTTCTTGCAATCTGCCAGGAACGAAAATGGCACTATAAGATCATCATAAGAAACTTCAAGTGTGAATTAACTTTTTGGAGCTAAAAGTTTTCCATATCTGAGAGATGATTGGAGTGTGTGGTGGTGGCGTGTCAGAAATAAAAAAACTTTTTTTTGATCTCCTCTCATTGCCACTCCGCGATAAAGTCAAGTGCTCTGCAGTACTTAAACGTAGGAATGACCTTAAGAAGATTTATAAGAGAACGGTGAAGTGCTACTACGCTCCCCTATCAACTATTTTCTAGTATCATTACCGTCAGCAAAACCTGACCTGCCTGGTAGCAGTGCTCGTTATAAAGCGCACTCCGAGATAAGAATTTTCCTAGAGAAAAATGCACTGCTGCATTTTATCGAGATGAATTCACAACATCCCAACATTCCAAACTTCATTCTGGGCTGTGCACATGTACATACGTCCGTTTTCCTCTGTACTCGTTGAATAAGAATTTATTTTTTTCGATGGCCGATATCAAATAAAGATCAGACAGAAAATCTTTTTATGTACATTTGTCCCATTACTATTTTCTAAATGGCTGATATATTTCAGCTGTATGATAATTCACGCAATATATAAACGCACCAAATGGCACGCACGCACTCTTCCTGAATTTCCAAAGTTTTTCGTAACAGCCCCATTATCAATAAAGTTAAGATTTGTCCATCGTAAAAAAAGCCGAGATTCCAGAAATGATGATATCATTTACATGCGTACGTCGAAAAACTAGTTGGAGCAACTGCACAAACACACACCCATGCCATTACTAGGTATATTTGTAACAATGACAATCAATTTCGTCTAAAGTATACAGGAAAGTGCACAGACTCGTATATTTCCCACCACCACCACCCTTATTGAAAATTCGCCAGTGGGAAAATGGCCAACGGAAAATGAATTTAAATTGTTTTTTGAAGTGAAAAAGTTACCCATATCCATTTTCATGCTGACTGCATTATAAATTGTAAAGCTCTTTATTCACTGTCAGACTCCAACTTTTTCTTCCAATTCGATTTACAACCTACCTATAATTTCTTTATCTAATTCATGACAAAATTTTACAAAGGGAAATAAAATGCTTTTTCCTTTTCCTCGAATTTTCCAACTCACTAACTTTATTTAAAATGTCATTAATCTATTTATTTAAATACTGTGCCAGCATATATATCACAGTCGTTTTTATGCTGTATAACCATATACAATTTTTTTTGCCGGTTTTTGGAAACTTATCAATATTTTTGCCGTTAGGCTCACCCGGGTTAGTGGGACAGGGTAGGGCCCGTTCCACACTGTAATAAATCACCGATCATGTTTCCCTGTCAAAACTGATACACTTTCAGTGGAGGTTGTGTTGTGTGTGTCTATCTCTGCAGGAATAATTTTTTTTGGAACAGAGTCTGTAAACTACCACTCTATGCAAACTTCATCTCTCTATCCCTCCACTTTTATCATTCTACCAAAATGGCCATTTGACTAGAAACTTCCGGCCTCCATAAACCAGCCCATATCGCAACTCAAATATCGAACTGCTCCACTATTTCTTTCTCCCTTCATCCACAACTATTATAAGAATCGAGCGTGGACATTCATTTCTCTCAGCTACAGTAAACTTTTTTTTTGTGTTGAGTCATCGTTTGACAAAGTATGCATTATTTCCCAACTACATTATTCCCACCACTCGACTACCATTGTGCGGTATTTCATCTCGTAAAAATTAGGTACACTGATGTCTTTCTTATGGGCGTACGCATCCAAAAACTACAATAATGGAATAGTGAAAACTCGCCGCTACTGCCATTAGCATCGATACCTACGCAATTTAGCAATATATACGACGATCTGACACAAACAAGATCTATGGCCACCCATTTATTGCTTTCCGTTTGCGTTTTGTTCGCTAACCTTGTTGCCACAATTTTCTGAATTGCTTTTTGTCCTTTTCGTGCCCTCGCAAGATTTACGTAAGCTGTTAGCTGGAAGTAGCCGATCTCCGGCCAACACGGGAGAATACAAATACATACCCGCTTTTGCAATGGACTCTTAGGATATTCTCGAGAATAAAAAGGGGACTTAAATTGAGAGCTCAAAAATGGACTACCAGTGAAAAGTGGCACTTACTACACAGCACCTGCTGACCCTGTAACCTTTCTCAATCTCGTTGTGAATCTGCTACGCTCACACTGGAAATGGGTTCATGAGTAATTATCATTACATTGTCAGCTGTACGGTGCTACGTGCCCACTTCCAATAAATTTTAGACCAGAGCCTGGTAGTTTTCCCTCGTCAAATGTAATTGTGTACAGGTGGGCTTGGGGAGAAGAAGGGGTTGGAATATGGTTTAGCTTCAACCATGACTCTACGGTACACCTTCCTTTTTGATTTTGTAGGTGTGCAGCCGTGAAAAATTGGCTGTCATTATACAAACCCACGCAATGATAACAAGAGCTGTGCGATAAGCTATCCAAAGCAGAATTGATTTTATGCGGAAGACGAGATCAAATTTAAATTTATATGCTTTAATGGACTAGATCAATCCATAATGTTGAGGGTTTTGGTTTTTATTACCTTCTGCCGTCCGCAAGCTTGTAGGATCTGAGTACTCTCCCTCTCCAGTGCTATTAAACGCTTTGACTCGGGCGTGGTAGGCTGAGTTGAAATGGAGTCCGTCCACAGTGCAGATTGTCTCCTTGCCGCAGTACACCTCCTGAAAATTGTTCCAAGAGAAATTATTTATACTTTCCTAAAAATTTATCACTACGTCAGCATACTACAACCCTTGTAGCTTCATTTTCCAGCAAACTCACAGTCAAATTCGTAGAAATGAGGTAAAAGGGAGTCTCATTAGCACGAAAGTGACTCCAGCTGAATATACACTCTAATCTAATCAGTGTAACTGAAACATCACCAAAATCAAAGTTGACGTCTGTGTGGCTTCACTCCCAGTCGGGCACAGGCTATACAATACTCAATTCCAGCGAGCAGGAATGACATAGTTCACTGAACCAGCAAACTACATTATGCATCCGCATCAGTATCAAACTAAAATATTCACTTCCAGACTACATAATAACGCAAGATTTATTGCCGTCACTTGTAATAAAGCTCATTAGCTAGGAATAAAAGGGTTGGCTCAGTTGACTTATTAGGAATATAGCTTTAGGATGCGGATGTGTATTCCGGAGAGTTGCAGCTTGCATTCAAAACCAATTTTTTTGAAACAAGTGTGCATTCAAATCAGCTAAAATGAAGTTTGCTGAGGATATTACATCCAAAAAATATATTTCAACTAATAACAAGCTGCACTTGTTCTGTAATAAAATAAAAAAATGCATTCTGCCATCTGCATCCTTTTTCCGATTTATTCTCTGTGTAGTCTACCTAAAGACTATATTCGATTGCACAACCTGGCACATCCGACATTCCTATCACATTATACGTCATTGATGTGTCTATTTTCCATTCAAAGTACAAAC
>JAHZND010001439.1:0-53542 GCA_027744115.1 Acrocyrtus sp. NNG-2020 | reverse complement strand
GCTTTTACTGCCTTCTTTACTATCTCCGAATTATTAAGAAAATTTCCTCCTTTATTTCCCCTCCTTGCCCTGCACAAAATCATTTACAAGCCGCTTTTACTCTGCGGGCGGTTTTACTACTTAACGGCACGTTTAGGGCACACATAAAAGCAATGTGTTTCCGCCTTAAAGTGCAGACGGGCAAGTGCGCTTCCGTATCTACGCTGTTAAAAATATTCGCTTAACTATCCTACTAAAATTCATTGGGCTGTAGATCTTCCATTTTATTAACGGATATTTGTTGCACTTTGCATTTTTCATCGTAATATTTTTTTGCCATCGATTTGATTACACTATTACAGCCTCATCATCTTAGGGGAACTAGCCGTTTATGGCTAAATTTTGTGTTTTTCTTGTGGCACCTATACCAAGAAAATGAAATGACTAGTAGTATACTGGAAACTAAATTCGTTTTACTACCATTGCCTTTTACACTTTATAGCCTTTTATACTCCCATTTACCATTACTGCTCGTACAATTTAGCTCATCCTAAAAAGTGATATGATGCCATTCCATTTCCCTACTTTCACCCCTGTACTTTCAGCCGGATTCTTCTGGGAAAATTATCAGCACAGAGAAGGAACTTCTCCAGGAGAATAGTTTGCATAGCGGAGAGAAAGTTTATTCACCGAATAAAATTTTCTCGGTCGTACATTCTCAGTAGAATATGGCGCTCCAAAATTTATTGTTCTGGAGGAGGATTTCGGAAGATGGTGGGAGGGTAGCTCTTAGCTGCGGCTGCTGAATGTAGCCGAGCGCGTGCTATAAATTATAAATTATGATGGGGCATTGTTGGACGGTCTTCCAAAACATGAATAGTCTACCTTCCCAGTGTAGCCGTGATCATAAAATCGGTATCCTTTGACACCGTAATTGATTCATTGATCATCCTTATAATAATGGATATTCACATGTAAGAGATATCAGAATGATCGATATAAATTGATTTAGATGGTAAGCTAGCATCATAAAATTGGCTAGCCGGATCATCTTCTTAGAGCATAGTACTGATAGCACGCATAGCACATGCACAGTATAGCAGTCGTATAATAAAAGGTAATCTTTCTTTATTCAATGCTGAGATTCTGGAAATTCAAAATTACATTAAGAATCCCCACTTTTCAAATATGGAACACAGCTGCTTCACAGAACCTAAGCATTAACGACTTTCGGCAGAATAAAGAGATGTTGTTGGGTTTTCAAGCGTAATGAAGCTTTTTCCCTTACTGGAAAACCGCACCACAACTTTGGAATACAAAGCTGCATCTTCAAACTCCGGCTTAAATTCAAGTGACGCCAATACGTAGTAGCAAAGCCTCTCGTGGGAAAAGTTTCAGTGCCATTGAAAAAATAGGAGAATACGTGATACGTAATACTAACCGCTCGAAAAAATCCTCTTCTAGCAGTGCAACGAATAAGCTCAAATGAATGGCGCGGTAATTTTCTAACAAAATCCTATTTAAATAAGACGGCGAGGACAAGAATGTAAAAAAGCTCGAGGATAACTTCCAAGTGATATCTCATCGTCAGCATTTTTTAAAGAAGGCTTCCTTCTTCGCTCTGTGCTTTTTCTTACAGAAACGGCCATCTCAATTTATAAAAATTTAGCGTGGAAACCTCACGCTGAAACTAAAAAAATAGGCACCGCTTTACAAAAATATTGACCATGAAGAAGGATTTAAGCTTTCATAAACAATTAGGGTACAGATAAAAAGTCCAGCGTATTCGAATTCAGCTGGTGCACGTTTTAAAGAATAATCTACTTTTTCTTGTTCAAACTAAGCAATAGCCTACAACCACGAATTTATTGTATTGGAGAAGAAACATTCAAGTTATCTCCAATATTTACTTATCGAATAAAATAAACCGAGTCGTAAGCGAGTTAGCATCTTAAGAGCAATATCTTTTTCCCATAAATGTATCTCAAATCCCAAACAAAATGGGAGAAAGACATGCTCGATGCTCCAAAAGGCAAAAAAAATTCAGATGGGGAACAATGAAACAGTTCGAGCATCTCATGCATCTCTTCCCTTTCAATGAGCTTCAGGTTTCGGCAAAGCATAAAAAAGTAGTTCTTCCAGGAATCTTCCTTCCTACGCTTTTCCTACGCTGGAGTTTCATGGAAGGAAAAGCGTATGAAAAGTGATCGACTAAACACAAAAATATTCAGGGCAATTTTCTATATTTTTCTCGCAGAGTACATCCCTTTTTACATGATATTTTCGCTGATGGTGCAACCTAATACATGCCAGCACGGATGGACTGCAGGGAAGAATTTCAATAAATGGACACACGTGGATTTTCCCCTATTTTTGTGCTCTCCCAACTCCCAGCAGCTTCATATTCGCACTCAACTGTGCATGGATGGAGATTCGGATTCGGAGAAAAAAAGAATTTATTTTCAAGTGAGGAGATGTGCAAAAAAATGGGAAGACAAGGAAGAAAGGACCCGGAAAAGAACTAGACTACGATTGTTTATATCTCGCCCAGTATACTACGCAGTGCATAAAATATCATCGAAGATGCGATCGAAGAACCAAAGTTATCTTCAGATTTCACTCAATATGCGGACTACGCCTTTCCCTTTCATCTCCATCATTCGTCAATCTTTATTTCGATTTTTTGCCTTCAATTTACTTGATCGATGCTAAAGTCTCCTGAAGAGTCACTTTTCTTTCTTTTTTTGGAGAAAATGGAATCCTTCATAAAAATACTGTTTCCATTGAAAACCCTTTTTTCAATTTCGGTATGAACTGGTGAACACTCCGGTGAAATGTGGAAGTGGCGGGAGGCCGTAAAAGCGGATAGACAATGAATACATAAACTTTGATGTAAACTTGACACTCCCAAGAAAAAGCAAAAGCAATGGGGAGCGAAAAATGGAAAAGGGAAAACAAACAACAAAACGCTTTTACGACGGAATAGCCATTGCAGGAAAATGCCCGGAATATAAAAAGTAAATGCCAACTGTGGATAGGAGTGGTGTCAAATGAGTTGATTTTGAGTTCAAATTTCCCGGCTCCCTTCCAAAGTCAACAACATTTTCCGGTCGATTTTACAAACTGTGACTAAATCGAAATCGTTCCTTGTTTATCTACTATCTAAAGAGCTGCTTTTTCTTGTACAAAGATTTTTTACGACTTGAGAAAACCAATCTTTAAAAAAACTCCAAATTCCCGCCAAATTGAATCATAATCATTACTTATTTGCAAAAACAATTCAAATCGAGACAAATCGATACTTTTGTAATGCCAGATGAATACTTTTCAATTTTTTCTGTCCTACTAAAACGCCTTGCCAGACGCATTTTGAAGGACAACAAATCATTTGCATATTATTATAATATCATAATCATTTCTTTTCTCGGTTTAATATTGAAGGACAGTGACCTCGATCCAGAATTTTCAAGTTTGAAAAATGTGTCCTTCACAGCGGTTTAGTTTTTTTTTCCTTTTCTCCATCTGCAGGAGCAGTCGATCACACTCATCCGCTTACAAGGAAAGGCGTTTTTAAC
The DNA here is from genome assembly GCA_027744115.1 of Acrocyrtus sp. NNG-2020. Taxonomy (NCBI): domain Eukaryota; kingdom Metazoa; phylum Arthropoda; class Collembola; order Entomobryomorpha; family Entomobryidae; genus Acrocyrtus; species Acrocyrtus sp. NNG-2020. The sequence goes on along the minus strand of JAHZND010001439.1, from coordinate 49,988 downwards.
TGAAACGGAGGAAAGGAGCAGCCCTGTCTTTCCCAACTCCGTTTTCTCTTTGGTGCTCGCTCATTCATCCACCCAAAAAATATTTTGTTTGCTGTGATGTGATTGTTTTTTACGATTTTTCTTCCAGTACACGTAATTTCCAGAGTTTTACACGGCGATAGCATATTACATCCGTTTTCCAGAGAAATCGTCTTAAATTCACACTTTTTAGGGTTAATCCAACTCCCGGCTCACGTCAGAATGAGAAATGGGAGGGAATGAATGAGTGAACGCACAATAATGTGCTGTTTGCTTGGAGTGGTTGTTGTAGATGTGGAAATTTGTGGAAGCTGGAAAGAATTTTTTTTCTCTAACGAGACACACAAACCAAATCGGATTTTCTACTAGTGATGCTGACCGGCATTGGAGTGAAGTGCTACTTTTGCTTTTGATGGTGTGGGTCTCTGTGGTGCCGTCGGTTTCACTGCTTTTCAGGTTGATGTTGATTCCGCTTTTGTTTCGGTTTCCCAATTACTTGATAAGAACCTCGTCAGAGAGTAATGGAAAGGGAGCAGATTTGTACGCATCAGTGTACGTGTATAATATTCAATTATTTTTGGGCATGGAACTTTCACAGAATTTCCAGAGGTATACCGTAGTAGTCAAAGGAGAAAAAGTTGTTCTTGGAGGAGAAAACACTAAAATATGGAGGAAAGGTGTATACCTAATTTTCTCTAGAATTTCTCATTGAAAACAATGGAAAAAGTAAAGCGGTGAAGTAAAACTGGAGAAGTGAAAACTCTGTGAAAGGAGCGGAATCTATATATGAATTTTGCGATTTAGCATACGACAAGAACTTATTTGTTTCACTTTCTCTACACGTCAGAGTCAGGGAGTGTTTGTTGTGTGCAAGCGGGTGGGCTTCCTTGTTTTGTGCTTTCAGTGTGACAGTCATGAATGGCCAAACTGCTGACCTTTCGCCCAGATGGTCTCTTTCAGAGTTGTGTCTAGATTCAAAGGTCTGAAAAAGAGAAGGTTATCTCCCTCCCGCTCCCGTACACATATTATTAAGCAAGGCACTAGCGACACGTGCATACCCATTGCAATTTTGTATGGTGGAGAAGGCTTGCAAAAAATTGCATTGTGCAGATTATCTCTGACACGGTTTTATTTACACAGATGCGGTTGGTTTAACTGTCACTGTGTAATGCATAGCATGTGTAGAGCAGTCTGGGATTCCAGTGTTCCAGCCTGGAACTGCCAAGTGAATTCATAATGGCTATAGTACAGTGTAAAGAAATACATTTTCTCCTTCAAGGACAGTGAAAATTACCCGGGTGGGAGGGTTCATCATTAGCAATGATAAACTTATCTTGCACTATGCATCCTCCTCATCAATCATCGCTAAAAAAATAGGTCGGGTCGGCTATTTCCATAATGCACTTTAGTATACCCAACTTTGAAATACTTTTTTTTGCAGAAAATGGGTACCAGCTATAGGTGATAGTTTTGGCTCTCATTTAATTCCACCCTTTGAATCCGTTCGCATCCTTCCATTTTCAAAGTATGTCAAAATGGTACCTAATCTCTGTTATTTATCCACTGGGAGAAGCCGGCAGTATTACAGCACAGAACACAGCGTCCCAACTCTGTAGAGCGCGACGGGTCATAGTCATGAATAATCCGAGTCTGTCATTTTCAGTTACTTTTGATCTTTATTTCCTTGCGAAGACACTCATCATCATTATTATTACATAGTACTATCAGCAGTGCCATATCGCAGAGAAAGCAAAGAAGAATCAATCTTCACCAGAAAAAAACATTTTTCCTGACAATTTTTTTGCATTGTAACTTACACACTCCCCTAATCCAGCACAGTGCCCTTCCCCTTCCTTTCTTTCTCGTCGCTCACAAGACAGTAATACCTGTCTTCAGAATTCAGAACATTAATCATAATCATACTGTGCACGTCTCCAGTACATTTTGCCCCTATAGGCTTCAGTATCCACATCCACCAACCGGAAAAAAATTAGATGGCAATGTGCCTATTGTTGCGTGTAATTTTCTATAGGCTACACTGATACATATCAATAGAGAGAAATAATGAGGATGAGGGCGGCTGACTTTCCACCTAGGAAAAAGGGAATTTATTTGAGGGAAATGGAAAAGCCCTTCTTCAGCATTTTTCCGAGCTTTTTAGTACAAAGGGCTGCATAGTCTTGATCCAGATTAGCCTTTCTTTCCCAGTTCGTGTTTGAAGTGGAGCCAGAGCCAAGGTTAAATTTCCTTTTAGTAAAATAATACACATCCCCTGTCATTTTCTCTTTTGGCGAAAGGGAAGTGACAGCGTCAAAAAAGGCTATCATCAACTTTGATGATCCGGCTTATGAAGAGATGGAGAGCGGGGATGGAGAGGTTAGCATGTCAGCGAGATCTCTTTTGCATTCATGAATATATGAATAATCTGAGCGATCGGTCTAGACTTCATCCGAAAGTGCTTTTTGTTGCTCTCACTTCAAAATGGAAAATGGCTAAAGAGGGCTTGTTATTGAAAAACGCAAATATGATTTTACAAGCACACTTAATTCTCTAACGTACTTAGTTAATGTCATGTTCTATTTTTCAATTTCCTACTACATAGAAAAGGAGTTTTGAAACAACTAAAGTAATTTCCCCAACTTATTCTTTTCCTGACGTCATCAAAATATAGGTGCTGTGTGGAGCACATACAAATGCAAATTTTGTACTCTGCTGGGCGGAAAACGTGTGCGGAAGCTGACGGCAAGCTGAAAATATTCTTTTCCAGATCCCGACTAAAACAAGACCACTAAAGTACTTCCCCTACGTCGCCACTGCTCTTACTTCATATTAGAGGCTGAAGATAAAAGAACTTAATTAACTAATATGGATTAGAAAAACCTAAGCAGAGACGATATGTACTTTTTAATCCCAACAATTAAGTACCTATTGCTGTTTCTCCAGCTAAATTAGCTACATAAAAATCCGAGTTATGCAACTATTAACTACCCGGAAATTAAACTTGAAAAGTTTTTATCGCAATTTAGATTTCACCTCATCTCCTGTATCTTTTGGTTTTTTGAAGACGACATTTACAAAGCTTAGTTTGAGTTCTATGAACATTATTGAACATGCAACATGAAGAAAGCGCCTAACTCAACAAAGTTTCCTTTATCATGAAAATTCTCTGTTGCTCCACGTCCAACAACTCAGTCAACTCACATCATAAAATACCTCAATTCATCTACTAAACGGACTGGGACCCACGAACCTTTCACTTTTCCTTATAGAACTTACCAAATTTTCCATTCGGATACCCTTCGCTGACGCTCAAAGTTAACTTTTGCAAACATCAACTAGCAATCACCTTTTTTCAAAAAAAAAAGGAAACTGGAAAGATTTTTTTTGCAGCTCGCCACACTTCCAGCACAAAAACCGTTCAACTTACTGAAAATACTAATATTTTATGAAAAATGCAAAACGTCAAACATCACATACTGCACACATCCACTACACACTACGCTACTACAGTACTAACTTTTTATGTTATCAAATTGCGTTGTTATTCTTGGGTTTCATGCTTCACGGCAAATTAATAATAGTTTTTTTTGCTCTCATGCTCTGATTATAAATTCCATACAGAAGTGTATGGAAAAGTACAAGCACTTTTCTAGTTACAAGCGAAAATAAATTTCATGCAAGTTAACTAACCTGCTTGTGATGGGGCTACAGTTGAGGAGAAAACCTCATTAGTACCTTCACTTCCATTGTAGTTTGGTGTGGTTGCTGCTGTTTCAGACACATCGCCCGATACCTGAGGCAACTCGGCTGATGATGTTGTTCCATCTCGGAAAATCTCTTCATTGTAATCATTACTGTGATTGCTAGTAGTTTCAGTCACGCCGTGCTCCCCATTTCCACCAGTCATTGATACATCATCATTAGAATTACTACTGGAGCGGCGACTTCTCCGCTGAGCAACACCACTTCTGGTGAGTCTACCTCTAAAATCGGGAATCCCTTTCGCTGCGTTTCCACTACTCTGAGCACGGCCATATCCCAAAGTTGATGGCGCGGGAGATGCAGCTCCATATAGAGCGCCCATTAAGTATGCGACCGGAAATGGGTTTGCTTCCCCTTTCCCAGCTAGACTGGAATAAGATTTTGAATTGGAAACGGAGAGATGGGATGACGAAGCTCTTGCAAATTCGCTCTCGCTAGTTCCACTCCGTTCTCTCCTAGCTGGGAGGAATGCCTGGCCCACTTCAGCGAACTCATTAATAATACTGTTATTGGTGTAGGTGCCTCCACGGCTGTCGCGATTACCGATACTTCTCAAAAGTGAGGCGGTAGAGGCTGGAGTTGGAAATAATGAAGTTTTTGCGTACCCACTACTGTAGTCGGTAAAAGGAGGAGTGTTTCGCTCTGGAGTGATGAGCTTGCGATTATTCCTAGCGAAAGCTGGCATTTTCGATGAGGATTTAGCAAAATCAGCAAAAGTTGAAGGGAAGGAAAGCGCGGAGCGCATAGATAATCTAGCAATATTGTTTTGAGCTGCTAAAGCACCATTTCCATTTACAAACAGGGCATTACTGTCAGTCGAGTGGGCCATAGAGGCCTGGTTAGTACAGTTCCATGTTAGGATCAGATAGAGAAATAGAGAAAGCACAGGGTTGAGTTGCGTGAACGCTGAAAGAGGAAATAATAATATTAAATAGATAAAGGCACATTCCATAAACATTAGCATGACACTAATTAGCTCAAGTATGATTAGTATTATTGAATAAATTAGTTGAATGAGTATCATCTCATGCATAAAACTAGCTACGGACAGAAAGGATTTACACTACATGTTAGCACAAAAAGATTTTAGAGGGAAAATGGAAAGACCCGTTTTACTTCAAGCTTTTACTCATTTATCAGCGTTTTCCCATTATTTATCTTTGGGACTGAAACTCCGCTAAGCACTCTCTACTTGGACTGAAATAGAAAAACTTTTGCAGCAGTCAGCATCCCAAAAGCGAAACTATAGAGCTTTTCACTCTCATATGCTACCTATTTTAATCAAGTAATTAGTACTAAAGCTAAAACAGATTTTGATGATTTTCGATTAAAATCAGAACCGCAAAACCACTACCGCACGCACACTTCCTTTCATAACGCTGTAGCAATCGGTGAAATCTGAACGGAAATAACTGTTAAAACCTCCCCAACTAGAGAAAGCTTGGTGGTGTCATTCTCCCCGAAATGGCAACGTTCCACTCTCCATTTTGGTACTAAAAATTCTTTTCAATTTGTTACAGTAAAGTGAGCGGTTTAAGAGATGAACTTGGGAACGAGAAATGAGGATGGACTTACTCGCCACCGAGTATAAAATGGAACATCGGAGTTCATGCTTTTTACAAACTGGGAACTGATCCTTTTAAGACAGGTACAAAATACAAAAAAAGATTTTATGGAAAGTATCTTCCTGCAAGTGAGCACAGTTTTAGTAACCCACTTTGCTCTTTTTCCTTGCTGGTGGTTGGTGAATGGCACAGAAATTAAATGAAAAGTTATAGCAGGGAAACTACCGAGGATTTTGAAGATTCGTATGTGGCACTTTTGCGAAGGCGTAATAGAGCAAAATTCACGTAACTTTGTTTGAGGGAAGCCAGCAAAAAAGTGAAGTCGACAAGGGGACATTATAAAAGCAGCTTCCATTATTATTATGATTGTACATACACTGGAAAAGGTCTTTCTAAGTTAATTGGAAATCTTCTTTGGAGACGTTTTCCTCTCTGTGAACAACTCAACTCATTAATATTCATGATACAACGCAGAAGAAGACGTCTTTTGTCCTAGGCGAAGGCATACGGGAGTCGGGAGGAGTTTATAGGCCACATACCAACGGCTTGCTTCATCTTCCTCTGGTACGCTCTTTCAATTCCAGTTCTTAGCTTGGTTTTTGCTCCTTTCCCTACTATATTCACCCTGATGAGGTGTGCTCTAAGCGCGATAGTAAATTTGCGTACTTTTCTTTTCTTAAAAAAAGTTTTCATCGAACTTTTCGAGAAAAACTACAACGGACTGGGATAAGTAGGTAGTAAGGTAGTTTGAGGCTCTCTGGAATTTCGCATAGTTCCCCTCCTGAAAAAGTCCTCAGTTTCTAGAAATACTTTCCGCCTTTTCTTCTAGCTTCTGCCTTTTCTTATTCCAACGAAGTCAGTTTTTTTGTCTCGTCTTCATTTTTCTCCGGTAGACATGAGTAGGCAAGGATCATAGATCGGAGGAGCTGAGATACCTTTGGGATGAGGAATTAAATCATTCTAATAGCTAGCCTGATCTTTTTTTGGCCTAGCTGGAAATCAATAGTGGTACCTCAGCGTAGAAAAAATGTTCAGAAAAAAGTAAATGTAAATGTAAAAGTCGCTTTGCTCTTTGCTCAGTTTTTATGTAATCTTGTTGAGATGATCCGCTTGAAGATTGCACACAAAATTAATGTAAATTGCAGTCATTTCGCAAACGTCTTTATGACGGAATTTCATTAAAGAGGGTGTATGTTTTACTGAATGTCATGAAGTTTGACTATGATAATGCACCGTAATTTAATTTTATATCTAAATAAGCCTTAATAGCAGTATTTTGTGTGTCTGCTGTCACTACAATACATTATTTTTGCAAATAGTCTCAGCAAAAAGCCTAAATTGCAGGTGTTTATGTGCTATATGCATTTTATGCATTCATTGCATACCCTACTCGGAAAATGTGAAAGTTGACTGAGGTGACGAAATGCTGTTTTGCGAACTCTTCCGGAAAACTGTGCACTGGATCATTACACCAATTCAATCAAGATATGCTCACTGCTCGTGTATCTGGTCTAACCTTAGCCTTTTGTTTTGCACAACCAAATCCACAACTGGTCGGCTTTTCCGTCAAAATGTTAAATTAACCATACTGACTTGCCAGCAGACATATAAATTTTTCCTTCTCTCATTAATGGAGTTGCTAACTGGTATCTAGTCAAAACTGCAATTACCCTTAACTTACATTAGGTGCTGATGGACTTCAACAAGCAACTTTTCTTGCCTGTTCATGTCCACTAACTTACCTATTCCTGCAGTGTTCTTGATTTGGTATTGATGAAGAATCGATTGCCACTCGATGAACCATTAAAAATTGAAATGTGAGCTTTTCATGTTTTTTCTGAGGACATAGCATTCCCGCTAAGCTTGACGGCTAGTGCTAAAGTGGAATGACTGTATGACACTCGAAGAAAATGCTTTCATTTCACTGAACAGGAAAAACCCGCCTAAGACAAAGAAATAATTGTTTCCGTTCCTTTCTTGTCTTTTTCTTCATCGAATAATTTACTTGTGCAGTACATGTACATAACCACTTCCAACCGGACTCGCGAAATTTTTTAATTGTTTTCACTTCTACATATGCAGAGTGCACACTCAACCTGATTTGAATGCTCGCGATAATAACTTTTTCAACAATTTGATGGAGTGTTCCTTTTAGCATAGAAAATGACCCATTTTTTCCTCTGTACGTCGACTGACTGACAATTGCCAAAGTAGATAAATTAATAAACTCTTTTCACAAAAAGCGCTTTCAAATGTTATCGATTTTTCCACCTGGCAAATACCATTATCTAAAGTACATTTCTCAATTCCCTTCCCGCTATAAAATTGACGACTTCAACTTTATACACCATTTTGATGGATGCATAAAACACCTGTGGGAGGATCTTCCTCTCACGAGGAAGGAATGTGGAAGACAACCCCTCAGCAACAATTACAACTTGGTTGACACCTTTAATTAAAAACTAATTATATTCCCTTAACTCTCCCCATCACACTTACCTTCCATCTTGCTCCAAACCCGGTTCTAGTCCGTTCCTTTACAGTAGCAAAATCCTTTTATCAGCTTGAGCAGCTCCACCTGAAATTATTTCCTAAGACCAAAGTCTGATGCTGATGGCTAGAGGCTCAAGCTTGAGACTTTTTTTCAGACTGGAACGTACAGGGATAATCGCATCAACAAGAGAAAAGCTATATCTGGGGTTGTATGGAGCACAACTTGTCTCTATTCTTTCTTTTTATAAGAGTAGTAGCAGAGCAGCAACTGATTGCAAATAGCAACAGGGCACAGAGAGAACTAGGTTAAAGAGTTAGCAATTATCCTTGCTCTGTAATCAAAAAAACGGTTCCCGTTCCTACACCGAGAGGCATTGAGGTTTTTTCGGGAGCACTTCCCTCCTTTTAAAATGACTGCTTTCAAGTGTGTGGTTTTAGCTTCCTCTATCATACGTATTTAACATCAATATTATTTCTACTGAAGTGCATACTGTTGCTTCCCAGCACTCTTTTGACTGGAGCGAACTTTTCTTCACCCAAGTTCGCCAAGTTACGTTATATGGTCATGTTTCTCAGAGAAAGTGAAAATGGCCGGGAACACTTTCCGTACTTAATTCATCCCAGAAAATCTCAGAAAGTGCTTTCTCCTATACCTACCTACACATATTTTTTTTTGGGTTTAGTTTTTTTTCAGTCGTAAAGCAGCAGTGTGTGGTGTACTGTTCACATAGGTATATGAAAGTGGGCACATTTTTTAAGAAGGCTCCATATGCACACCCTAACAATTTTCAGAGAATAACTTTTTTTTCTAGACACTAACTCGGTTGTCCCCTCTCAATAAATTTCTTTACGTAGACGTTCACTGTCCTCCGCTTTTTTTCTTATTCCACCCTTTTCCACTCGCCCTTGTCAAACTTATTGAATTGTCTCGGGGGGCACTGTGTACTACAAGAGAAGCAAGAACAATAAGTCTCTGTCTCCACCTCGGAGTGAAAACTTGAGGGAAAGTTTCCCGTAAAAAAAACTTCTTCTGTCAAGCAGTGGCCTGGTGTAAAAGCTCCGCGCTACCGAAAATGAAACTTGTGTTGTTAATTCATTACGGTTTGTGGGAGTGGAGAGAGTTTTTTTAAAAAAAATTTCAGCTGTCCACTGTCCCAGGTAGGGCTTTCCAGGAATGGTAGAAGTTGGCGGTTGGAGGTATAGGAGCGCTCTTCCTAGCACTTTTCCCTTTCACCAAGCGATTTCCTCTTTTGCACGACACGATATGTCACATCGTATCACACATCAAACCAGCAACAGCAAAAAAAAAGTTGTAGCTCGCGCTCCTTCGTCTTACGCTTTTCACTCTCCTGTTGTGCTGTATACCGTTTTATGTACTACAGAAAGGAGGTCGAGCGTGTTCATCGGGATATCGTGCATGGTGGCACTAGCTCACGAGTTGCTTGCTAGACGATTACGATGACCACTCCGTATTACGTGGAAGGGCTCTGTTGAGGAATTAAAAAGTGAAAAGATTTTTTTAGTAGACTTCAAGAATACGTAATAGTAATAGTAATAGTTAAAGCATAAATAGCAAGGTATAATTTAAAAACGGTTGTATACCGAGATAATTGTAGTAGTTAAATTTACTATTCATACATCACATGTATGCAATATTTAGCTAGCTTTTAATGGCTACAATTAAATTACTTTGACAAAGACTCTCATTTCACTTTTGCGTAGTTCCAGCTTTTTAATAAGGTTGCACACACAAGCTAATTCAAATCAGGGCTACCTAAGTGGACTGTAACTGAGCTTGCAAAAAATCTATGATACGAATTTAAAACCAGTTATTATGCTCCAAGAACTACCACAAAATATTTTATTTACTGTTCCGTGAAATATGAAAAATATTTTTCGCAAATCTGCTATTTGCAACACTGTGCCCTATCATGCACGAACTATGCAAAAAATTATTTTCATTGTACTTCATCCTGCACCAACTATTTTCGACGTGCTTCAATTTCAATTTTCCTCAATCATAGGGAAAATTGAGTTAGAGTTGTGTAATTTTTCCCGCTGAGTTTTTTATTATTGCATGCTTGCTTGTTGGGCCATATGTCAAGATGTATTATATTGGCTTCAATGGGCACATTATGGTACAGATCGGAGCCAAGAAAAAGCCTTTTCAGCAGGAGAAAAGAGCAATATCGTGCTCCACAGGCAGCAGGGAGTCACTCAACAACAAATATATGCTGTGTTTGATAAAGCTCCAAAAAAATAAAAAAAACTTACAGATACATCGAAATAATGCCAGCTAATTTACTCCACTAGTTAATGCAACAATTTGCTACTTTCCATCCACTCTCCCAAACTTTCATAAATTTTCCAATTTTTTCACTGAATGAATCCCAATTCCGTTGTACAAGTGTATTTGTCTGTTTTGAGCACTCAATTGCTGAAATAGGTCATGCTCCACTCTGAAATTGACAAATATTGTACAATAAAAAAGTTATCAGATAATATTCTTGAACGAAAAACAAATTGAAGAGCTCACAATGGCATCTGCTACGATTAGGATAATGGCCTTTTCGTACATCCACACACTCCGCAGTATAAAGAAATTATTGGAAGGTCCGCCATCGTTAAAAAATCTAAACGCCAAAATAAACTTGAGGACAACAAAGCCCTCTTTTCTAAGGAAAACTAGCAGTTTTCCATACTTCAATAAATTGTGCAGCGATAGCGATACGAAAGTTTTTTTTTCTTGAATACTTTTTTTTATTTCTTTGAATGTCCAAGAGCCACTTGGAAATTACCGAGGTTGTTAAGCAGATAAAACTGGAACTGTTGGGGGGCTCCACTGCATTAAACTTTTTTTTCGAGAGGTACGAAGCACGTGAGGCATTAAAAAACAAAGTCAGAAATGTCGGCTTGCATGGCTAGATTTTTTGGTCTTACGTGATGAATCCACTTTTCTCACCTTTACATCTCCCAAACGCATGTTATACCTTTCCCCATCGTGTAACTCAACTAACTTTTTAATTTAATGAATTCAACGTAACGACTGAATAAAGAGTAGCGAAAAACTTTTTTTCCAGTCAGCTATTCAAATTATGTTTACTGAAAAACGGAAAGTATATAAAGCTGCGAAGTGCCAGCATCACTCCTGCAAAAATATTATGCCGCTTTTACCAACTCTTTTTCATATTTAGCTATAAAAAAGTTGTGAAGAGAAAAGTAAACAGTTATGGACGAGGCAGATTAAAAATTGCCACAGGAGAAAAATCGATACTCTTTTCGTTTATAAACACGAGTACCTTTTGTCACCGTGAGTATTGAGCACTAGCAGACAAATATTACTAAAGCTACATAAAAAACTTGCATGAAGATGAAAAATAAGCTAGCCATATTACAAGCTGAAAATATGGCAGACACTATGCATGCAATAAGCAACCTTGTACTTTTCCGAATTAGATTTCAAGGAAAGTCTGCGACTTGTTATTATAAAATGAGTTACTCTGAAATTGTTGTGCAATTTTGCATTATTTGCTAGTGCACTTTCTTCACATTTCGCGGAATCCATTATAGTATATATGCTAGGTTGCACCATTAGATGAATCAGTTACCTGGAGGTCAGGTCAATATTTGATGAGCTATGTGTGCACCCTAATGGCTGCAAGTTGCTGGGAAATTTGCTATCGTGCTTGTAATCTGCATGTCAAAACGCTACATCAATAGAAAATGGGATGCATGCTTAGAAGTTAGATGTACGATAAGCATGACATTGACCAGACAAACGGCAGTAAAAGTTGTTATGATGATAATTCCCGAAAAGATAATTGATCTGAAGGTGTCTCATGTCATGTCGTGAAAAATTATGGGTTCGAAAATTAGCAAACTGCAAAAGTAGCTTTATGGGGAAGCAGAATGAGCTGGAAAGAGTGATAGACAGACAGACGTGAGTAATCGTTAATGCTAATGCGGGCAAAGCTATAAACTATAAACTTGCTCATTTAAGACGGAAATACGTTTTTAAAGGAAGATAATAGGGTAGGAAGGCGGAAAAATCTATTTTCTCATTAACTTTTGTACTTCTCCTTGTAACAAGTATTTTTTTTGCGTCAAGAAACCTATTTCTACATCAATGAAGAAGAGCACGCGCTGAAACAAAGGAATAAAAGGATACCCTTTGAAATACAATTTTCTTTCTAGTCCTAATTGCTTCCTCTGAAAAAATGTCTTTCCAACACGTGAGCATCTTTCAAGGGAGGGAAAATTAACGATCAAAAAGAAAAACCAGCGTAGTTTCTCCTTTCACTAGCAGAATGTACATTTTCAGGTGTAATTTTTTTTATTGCAGTGATGAAATAATGTCATTGGTATGGAGAGCTTTGATGTACGCTTGGGAAATAAAGGTGCTAGCTCGCACTAGACAAAAAGATTTTTCTGCTTCTTTTGAAGCCAGACGTGAGACAAAAAAACCATTCCTCGCATAAATGAACATCTCTCTACTTTTACCAAAGAGTATCACGTGCCTTCCGTTCACTAATTGCATTTACATCCTACTGTTATTTACACTGTGTAGATAAAAAAGGTGTCCTTTGATACCCCGTAATTATCCACTAATGCCACCATTACAGGCTCTGGCTGTATCATATCTGCAACCTGCCTGACTTCATTCGGTAATTTATAGTAGGAAGGAGATGAAAATTGAGCTGTAGCTGGAAATGTTTAGGTAAGGCTGATGGGAGGGAGGGAATAAATACGCCTGATGATAGTACGTTCTATCTATAAGCATTGTTTAATAATAAGAACACTGGGGAATTTTGCTAATAGTGCGGAGGTACCAGCGAAAAGGTATTAATCAATTTTATTTGCTTCCTATCTCAGGATGTTCGTACGTAAGTCGGCAGGAAATGTGCCCTGCCCTCACGTCAAAGTTGAAATTGTGGGGAATTTACCAAGCAATTCGGAAAAGTAAATTCGTCTTACTTTTCCTGATAAATATTTCTTTGCTCATATACAGCACTTGGTATAAAAAAAAGGGCAAAAGGGTTTAGTCGGGACGGATAGAGTAGGGTCGGGTTCGGCTGGGTTTAATAAGGCTTCGTTGGGTCCAAAATTTGCGTACAATGAATATTGAGGCTACCAAGTTGTTGGCTATGGCTACTCTGAATAAAATCTTGATACAAAAACATATAGATTCCAGATTGTTCCTTGCTTGTTTGATTACTTTGTTACCTTTTTAGATAAGGACACATTTGTTATAAAGTTCGTTTTCGTAAATCTAATCATATGCCACAAATCTTATTTTAAAGTTTTTCAGACTAACTTAAGAATAACCAAAAATGGGTATGGAAAAACAACTTTTTAATATTAGTTTTGCATTTACTAGTAAAACCTCAGTTTCCAGAATTAAACTTACAACTTTCCGGAATTAAAATGTACATGCAAGACTGAAGTATGATCAGCAGCAAGTACCAAAATTAGTAATTTGTGGCAAGTTTTTCATTTATAAAAAAAGTAATCACTTTCTAACAGGTACATATGCTGCCTATTTGTATATACAAATGGGATTTAATGAATTCAAGTCTTTTCCCCTTGCGAACTTTCTATCCCCTAAATCCAGTTCTCCAAAGAGACTTCCCGAGTGCATTTTGTAGCTCTCAAGACCCCACTTGATTACAATTTTTCATGCATGCATAAATAGCAACGTATTGCAGAATAAACGAGCATTATAATAGGCTTAAATGTTAGCGTGTTTCTCCGAATTTCGGTTCCCCGAAATATTTTTTTTGCCTTTAATCACTTTTCAAAAATTTCATGTAGGCAGGCATGTGTAGATATCCCAATACAGTACAAGGATTCAGGTGGGAAATTAGTCCAAACAGTATTCCTACGGGTTTTCAGCAGAAAAAAAAATTGGGAAAGTTTTGCCAAATTGAATTGAAATCTTTTTTCCTTTGTAAACTTCTCGCTGAATTATGCATACTCATTATTGTCTACGAGCATCCATAAGATAAAATTTGTGGACTTTTTTTTCTTCTTACATAATGTTTATGCTTACAGCTCTTTGCCCTCGTACTAAATTTGGAAGCACTTTATCCAGACACGTACAAAAGTTTTATGTAACCCAAAGAAAATTCTTTTCGTTTTTTCCTTTTAAAGAAGCAAATGAAATTTTGTTATCCCTACTACCTAGCCTACCTTTTGTTTATGTAAAAATCGCATTGTCTACAAAGCCATAAACAAAGTTTGTTCATGCATTATTTCCACCGTTTCCACCTTGTGCTAACAATCCCTGACACACGATTGCCCTATAAAATTATCCCTCGATGGGTGAATGGATCATTCACATCTCCTGATCTGCTATCATCTTAACCCTCCCAACACCATACTAATTCCTTAGTCTTGAGGGACAGCACGAGTTTTACTAAGTGTGAGCATTTTTTTTTCTGCGAGTTTTACCTCTGACAAGGAGATAAACATAAAAACATATCTGAAACTAGGAAACTTGCCCAGCCTCAAACTCAGTGAAATGTCGATAATCACGTGCTAGCCCCATAAAAGACTGCTGGAAATATAACATGTGCTTATTCTCACTTGATTTTTGCTGATGCAAACTTACTTTTTTTTCTTCGTGCCGAAAGAAGTGTTCACCCGCAAGAGATGTTGTTTTTGGAAATTGGCCAATTCAGAAAATATTTCTTTTTTAGAAGAATCCTCTTTTCCCAAAATAATGTCCAGGTTCACTGATGGCAGTTTCCTTTTTTTGCACTCAACTTTTCACAGAGACTGCTAAAATTGTCCGTTAATAGGTAATGAAAAGCAATAATAATTCCTCCTTTTCCTCCCCGCACATCTTATTTTCCTGCCCAGAGTAGCAATATTATGATAAATGGTTTCCTCTCCACTTTCACTTTTATCACTACAAGTTGCAAATAAACGGGCAAAAAAAGTGGACAGTTACACAAGTAAAAAAGTATTTTTTTTTCTACCAATGATCCCTTTCAATTCATAGACGCTCACTAACCAACCCAGTCATATACTGGTTTTTCACGTCCGGCCACGGAAAAAAAGGCTCGCCTTTTTTCTTTCTCTCTGCAAAAACACAGAGAACAATGCAGGATTGTGGGTGAAAGTATCTTAAGAGCTTGACTGACTGACTGGAACTAAAAAGTAGGGAAAGAAGTAGGGCCAGGAGAACACTAAAAAAATTCTATACGTGCGTGCACTAGCAAAAGTTTTTCGGAGCTCATGCTCTTTTCAACAGTGCATCCGCTCAACATTCTCTTTCTTCCTCAGATCACTCGGCGGTAATAGCCCGGTAGTGAGCCAGGCATAGTATTACAGCACCAAGTTTTTCGCCGTGCACTGGTAAACTAGTGCCACTGCTTTTGCTACACTTGCCTTTACCATGAGGGAGAGTTCAGCAATTTTTATATATTTTTTTCAGACAGAGCCAGGACCACGGATAAATGTATTTCTTTCTGTATGATGATAAGCCAAAAAACCTGCACACTTGTTTAGATGGGAAACAACATTATGGAAGGGAACGATAAGTGAGGGGAAAGTTGTATTTTTTGGAAGGAAGTTCAAAGCTCTAGTTCGCTTTACTCCCGCTGGCTTATGAAAGGAGACTGGTGTAATGTTGAGTGTTGGGACGGTGTACCATTCCATTGTGTACATTAAATTATTCCTTATGCTCCCACATAGCCAACTGGAAAAAGTTGAGTTCTTCTCTCCTTTAAAACTAGTGGAGTGAAGGAAGAGGGAAAGAATGAGCAACTTTCTTCAGTTTCAAGCTCCCCTCCTATATGCATATCAAGTTGTGCTGGAGAAACCAGAGGCGAGCGAGCGAGCGTTTTTTCTCACATGTAAAACGGAATGAGAATTTGGAAGGGTAAAATAAGACAGTGAAAATTGAGCGGCTGTGGGATAGAGTCGCAAAAGCATTTTGAGAAACGGTGAGCACACAGTGTAAATGCTGCTGCTAGATTCTTTATGGAAAAGTACTCGGTGAAAAAAATTGAAACTGTATTTTTCCACTACTATTTTTTGCATAGATAATATCAGCTACTTACCCATTCAATGATATACTTGTATCCCTTTTCATATAGATAATTGGAGACAATGCTGGTGCTAGTTTATCCGCTTGATTGTATTAACAGTGTTGGGGCTCGAAAACACAGCTACAGGAATGGAAGAGAAAGAAATGAGCAGAAGTAACGGAATGGTTACGTGCTCAGGAGAAAAAAGCGCGTCTTTACAATAAAAAGCAACCACCGCATCGCTTTCCAAAAAATATGTGGGCTGGAATGAAAAAGGGAATTTGAACAATAGGGCGAATAAGCGCCGCTCACATGTAGCGCAGTTGTTGCTATTTTCCATTTTGCGATAACAAAAAAATAGGTAAATTACGAGCGAAATTGTAAGTTAAGTAGACATTACACCACCTATTTAAGCACTTTTGGAAGGATGGGGAAAAAAACTCGGTGTGAAGAATGTATAAAACATGCATCGTACGTTTTTTTGCTAGCCGTAGCTAGCAAAGTGGAAATAAAATGGAAGTGCATATCGTTGCCCAATCCATTTCTTTGTGAGCGGAAAAAAGGGCGCCCTTCTTGTTTCAAGGGAATCATACCTAAAAAAGGAAAGCCACGATATTTTCCATTTTGCGATAACAAAAAAATAGGTAAATTACGAGCGAAATTGTAAGTTAAGTAGACATTACACCACCTATTTAAGCACTTTTGGAAGGATGGGGGAAAAACTCGGTGTGAAGAATGTATAAAACATGCATCGTACGTTTTTTGTTAGCTGTAGCTAGCAAAGTGGAAAATAAAATGGAAGTGCATATCGTTGCCCAATCCATTTCTTTGTGAGCGGAAAAAAAGGGCGCCCTTCTTGTTTCAAGGGAATCATACCTAAAAAAGGAAAGCCACAACGGATTCTCGTAAAGAGAAAGTACTCGCCTTAATATTAGTGAGCAGGGAGAGTTCCTTGTTCATAAAAAAGGATGCTAATAAAGTGGAAGGTATACGAATGAAACCTCAACAAGAAAATGAAAGGTAGCCATTAACCGTACTCTTACATGTGGAAAATCTATTCAATCAAGAAAATGAAAGGTAGCCATTAACCATACTCTTACATGTGGAAAATCTATTCAAATCATGCAAAAAAAGAGGGGAAAGGTAATGCATTTTCTCCATTTCTAATGGACTCCTTTTTTTATAGAGTAGCATTTTTAGGAATGAGTTGTGAGGAAATAAAAAGCTCTTATTTGTGAGCAGAGTGTTTGTAGGTGAAAGTAGGTGGCAATGTTTTCAGCTGGTGAAGAATTGTGAGGGAATGAAGTAAAAGTTTTAGGAAGAGTTTGTGCCGTCCCTTTTCGTCGGCTTTTTTTCCTCTCTCCCATTACAATCTTCATAAATAGATGATGATATGGGATGACAGTGAGAGCAAACTGGGAGGAACAGGGGGAAAAATTTCTCATTTTGAGCTCATTTTTTTGAGGTGAAGGAGTTTCCTGACTTTAGATTTCTTTGCTTTTCCCAATATATCTTAATTTCATGAAGAGCACACTTGACTTATCTTTAGAGATGAGAAAAGTCACTATTTTTATTTTTACTCGTTTTTTAAACTCAAAAGTGTTGTCTACTTAAAAGAGGAAAATATAAAGTTCATTCGTATTTTTCAAGGGTAATACTGAAAAAAAAGTCTCCTCTCCACAAAACAAAATTTTCACGTTTTGCAATTTCTGCTGTGTATTTATGAACAAGATGAATTCCATTTTTTTGCAGTTTTTTCTCTCTCAGTGGAATATCGTCATCATTACCATTAGACGGTGGAACGTGGAGGAATNAGTCTCCTCTCCACAAAACAAAATTTTCACGTTTTGCAATTTCTGTTGTGTATTTATGAACAAGATGAATTCCATTTTTTTGCAGTTTTTTCTCTCTCAGTGGAATATCGTCATCATTACCATTAGACGGTGGAACGTGGAGGAATCTCTTTTCCTCCATTTTCTCCTTTCTTATTACTATCTGGAGCTCGAAGAGATAAAACTTGTGTGAGGTGCTGCTTTCTGCTCTCACTTCGGTAAATATTAAATGGCTTAACTTGCTATATTTTAACTAAAGTGATATTGCATGCACCTACTATATAGTACTTCCTGGGCTGACGCAACCTTCCTCTTTCTTAAGCTATTAAAAGACTTCTTTTTTTAGTCTTTATTGTTTACCGTCTCGTTGGTTTTCCCGGTGCCCTCTGCCTCTACATTTTTTTTTAGTTGTTAGGCTCTCCGCTTAATTTTATTTTTTTGTGCTCACCCACTTTTTCCTCCCATTGATTAACTTTTCCCTCCGCCATATTTTATGCACGTACCTAGATAGGAAGGGCTGTACAGATCTTATCAAGTTATCATCTCGCATGGGCGGAGAGATTACAGTCAAGTTATACGGGAATGCATATCCGTTTCCCGTTAATTCGGGAGGATAGTTGGTGTGCAGTTTGCTCCTGCAAAATATACTTTAGTTTGTTTGTGGGGAAATGCTTTTTGACCGAAGTGAAAGCAAAAAAAAGTCTTTTGCTGTTCCCTTCAGTCTCCTCCTTTCAGCAATGGTATTTCCTTCTATCTTCTCGTGAAAAAGTTTGGAGAAGGAGCTGAAAGATTTTCTTGTGGCACTATTACCCTAAACTTTATCGCTATCATCATCATCTTCAATAGAAAGTAATGGGGAGAAGGTTCAGGGTAGGCAGATGCTATGAAAGTGCATCCCGTAAAAATTTTAGCAGAAGGAAGAGAACATTTTGCCGTATTAAGAGTGCCACTGCCTACTAGCTAATGAGGGATATTGTAAGTGCTAAGAAATGTGATGGGAATGGACTTTTATTTGCACAAAGCTTCCTTATACCTTATGCACAGGTTTTAATATAAGTTTTTAAAGACCGTCCTTGGTAAAAAAAAATCGTATGCTAATGATAAGAAACTCAAGTGGAAAGAAGGGCTCCTTAATAAGTTCACGTAAGTGGGCGGGAGCGTCCCTAAAGAATTTTATAATTAATAATAGCATCAGATAATATATGGATAGATTTCATCCTAAGAGCGCGCACGTAAACACAGCGCAAGTAATTTATACATGTCTGCATTAGCTACGTTAAAGTGGGGTGCCTACTCAAGTAACTCAGGTAAAGATAGCAGAGTGAAATGTTTTGTTTCTGAAATATATACTAATCATATGTGCTCATACTATGTGCTAATACGTCAAAGTGAAAATGCTTTGCGATTATTAGTAGCCATTCGCCCTAACTAACTTTCGTCTTTGTAATAGTTTAGTTTTCACTGGATAGATAGGGTCATACCACCACATAGTAAGTAAATAATTCAACGCCGCATAATATATTTGAATTATTGCAAGAAATTACTAATGAAAAAGATGAAAACTCTGAAGAATACCAACATACTAAAAAAATTAGTAATTGCTTCGGAAGGTACCTTGTATAGGTATGCATGATGCATTTTATTCTGAGGAATTTTTTTTGTTATTGACACCTACACATTTTACTTTGTTTCAAATGCGGTGACATTATTCCAATATGGAGGGAAAACAAATGGCATTAACGACTGACCAGTTGCTTTTCTACCTCCGCGTTTGGCATTTTCAATAATAACTTGAAGTGAAAGACATTTTATAAACCTTTAAAAACCTGCATATCTCTCAAGCTGGTTAGCACCAGTAGAATTTTTATCTCGTGTATTTGCCGTTACAAAAATGCCATTTCAATCCCCGTATGACGTAAGGATAATAGACAGTTTGCAAATATGTACTGCTGCTCTTCAGACGAATCATAAGAGATCCGGTGACACTGACAACTACATAAATACAAAAACCTGAATTCGACTGGCGTTCCAGTCCCATATACATACCTATACTATGCAATTGGATTTTGCATATCCGATCCAAATGTACTCCCAATACAGCGAAGTTAGGAGCATCAGTGGGGGCAAATTTGGTACAAATAACCAAATGAATTAGCGAAAAATAGCTATTAGAGTGTTAATGGCATTGAGCTGTAATACAAATTTTTACTTATTTTCCCGCCAAATCTACAATCATTACAAGAAATACATAGCATATAATAAATGCAAGCACTGGAAATGATTAAAGACTGCAGCATTTTTGAACGATTTTTGTTCTCCAAGCATTTTACTTTTACTAGAGAAGCCACTGATGGGAAAACTTAGAGCTGAAAACCTGCTCTGTATCAGGTGCCATTTGTGTGCCCCTCTTCTGTTTATACGTTTTCCTATAAAGCTGGCTCAACCCCAGTTGTCTCTTCTCACCTCTTTTCCTTTGATATAAATTGCATTGGCTCACATGTGGGGTAGCGAGTATCTCACACATTCTTTTTTCAGAATCTCTTCTGGTTATTTTACCAGAAAAGTTCTGATTCCCTTTGCGGAAGCTCACCTTGTACAGAAATAAGTGCAGCTGTCTCTTTAGTTCCCAGTAAGTTTCCACTTTGCGAAATCATTGACATAAAAAATATTCTTTTTCATATTTTCTCTCCACTTAACTTTTGTGTAGCTTAAGCTAGTGCTGTGCCATGTACTCAGCTTCTCTCCGCTCAAAATTCAGGTCAAGAAGAAGATTTACAAAAAAAACTTTTTTCTTCTCTTCCCGACGATATTCTTTTGGTATTTTATTTCGTACTTTTTGTGTCTGTTTCTCTCCTTCTCCAACCTAACTCATATAGCTTTTGTGGGGGCGTGCACTGCAAAAACTAGAAATTCCGTGCTTATTTGATTGCGAGCACTGCAAGCTAAACAAGCCAACTTTCCGCTCCCAAAGTCCCACCCCACGTATGTTTTTTGCCATATCGACCTCATATCCTGTCTGACGAAGTTAGAGTGGTCGCACGTAATGAAAGTTGTGTGGTATACCATTTACTAGCATTAACATCACCTTTAGCAGAACACAAGTAAATATTTCAAACGATAAAATTTGTGATTGCAATCTTTAAATGGTAATTTCCAGTTAGAGGAATCCTACTTGCTGCGTGCTTTTTACAGTTGATATGTTCGGAATGGGCGTACATTTCAGATTTTAGCTTGTACCTGCTGCGCTCCAAACATGCCAGGAAGGTGTTGAAAGTTGCAGAGAAAGTCAAGAGCTCAACGTGATATCAAGTAATCACACTATAGCTTTGTAGGTTGACTTGTAGCTTTTTTCCTTTTTTTGTCGCGTTTCCTGTCCCCTGCTCCTTGGGCAGCTGTAAAAGCAGAAAAGCAACAAACCTACACAATTTCGGAATAAAGCGAAGAAAATGGAAGTTGGTTCACATACTTTTTGAATCCCAGTCAGCCACAGAATATTTTCCAGTTTTGTGGTCTTTGCTGCTTGAGCACAATAGAAACTGTCATATGAAATACTTGTGGGTATTTTCCATAGCCCATGAGCGTACATTAATATCCGAGCTTTCTAATGGAAACCCACTTCCGAGACCTTCTACTTTTTTCCTGTCCCCTGCTCCTTGGGCAGCTGTAAAAGCAGAAAAGCAACAAACCTACACAACTTTGGAATAAAGCGAAGAAAATGGAAGCTGGCTCACACACTTTTTGAATCTCAGTCAGCCGCAGAATATTTTTCAGTTTTGTGGTCTTTGCTGCTTGAGCACAATAGAAACTGTCATGAAATATTTGTGGGTATTTTCCATAGCCCATGAGCGTACATTAATATCCGAGCTTTCTAATGGAAACCCACTTCCGAGACCTTCTACTTTGTACTGTATCCCTGAAAGCGGCAGTAATGACTGCTGTTGAGGAGTTCTTTTGTTTCTTTGTGTGCTCGAAACCAAATGGAATTTTTAAATGGAGCAAATAATTTGCGCCTTTTTACCCCATACGCCTTTGAGTGAAAAATTGCTTATGAAAGAGCACTTCAATCCAATTATTTCTGATATTGAGTGTAAAGCGTTTTTCGCTCTGTGGAATTAAACGCTTTATAAAGCTGGATTTTGGCTCGCGAAACTTCAAAGTTTTTTATCAAAGTTTTTTTTAAAAAAAAGAAAATTCCGCCCCATTTGTTCAAAACATTTCAGGTATTCAGCAAATAAATGGGGATTTGATGAACACTCAATTTTTTTTCTCCGAGGTAATAGTAATATGCACTGCGGAGCAATTTTTGGAGGACAAGGACATACACCGCTACCAAAAGTGCACCGTGAAGCACTCCTCTGGAAAGTAAGACAACGGAAAAGGGGGAAGTGGAGTAACTCGCGGGAGACCGAAACCCTCCTAAAAATCACTTTGCCTAAAAAGCCATTAATAACGAAGTGGCCGCGTTGGAAGGCAGGAGTGTGGTGATGACGGTTTGATGGTAATGTGCTGATTTCATCGAGTTAGAAAATTAATGACAGCATGATGAATTGGATCGTTACTACCGTACCTTCTCTACATGATGAAGGACTCCCTTTTCATTAGCTTCCTAGACAGATCTCTCTCTAGGTACAGGGAAAAAAGCAGTCGGTATAGGCACCTTTTTTCGGGAATAAGTGGCTACTCTGAAAAAAAGTCCAAGCTTACTTTTTTGTTGACTTTGTCACGTTGCTGTTCTTCAAAGATTGCTTTTACAGGGACAAGGTTGCGCCCTCATTTTTGATAGATTTTTTCTCAGCGTTTCTCACCGACAAAAATGCATTAGGGAAACTGCCACACATTTAAGTGCAGTAGAGAGGAAGTGTCACATTGCAAGAAGGTTAACTGTAATTGTAGAGGTTTCTTTGGCCAAACGAATTTAAATTGGTAGGCAATTAGTACAGTACATATAACGGAGGAAGAATAAGTTGTAGATTTTATTTTCTGTTATTGGAGAACAACATAACATGATTTTCAGTTTTTGCTTAACAGCACACAGTTTGTCCATGAAAGTTCACAGGATTACTCAGTTTACTTCCCACGAGATGCATGTCATAGTACGTAAGCTGGCATTTCCGACTTTATCCCTAGCTGAAGTGTATTGTCGACCACATCCTCGTATTCCTCCTTGTTTCCTCTGACCTACCCTTTAATAGCTCTCCAAGAAGGGCCTAAGGAGGAAAGTAGGAGCGAAGAAGTTTCAGATTCTGTAAGAGAAAAAGTAAAAGTACTTCTCAAAATTTTCCTGCTGGTTTCATCCCTTCGGGGAGCTCCAGCGTAAAAAAATAACCACGCACATGAACAGGATGAAAATGATAAAGTATTTCCACTTGAGTGAGATTTTACATGAAAACTTTTTTTACCACTTTTTCTTCGAAAGATGGTTGGCATTAAGGTAATTTCGAAGGGAAGCGAGAGGTGCTTTACTCTCACAAATTCTCGTGTACCTCATGACTTTTAGATATTAGAAAATCTTGCGAATTCTTTCCCACCATGAATAAGGACAGACTCCAGCCTCCCACTAAATTTCATTGTCAATAGTAAATTCTCTGAATTTTCTAAACATTACTTTAGCAAATAGATTCAGTAAATGGTTCAGAAGTGAATGTAGTAAAGTCTGACTCTGACTGCTGCGTAGTTGCTTTACAATAGCCGGAATTCTGTGCGGAGTGACGCTCTCTATTTGCTATAGGGAGCTTTTCACTGACTTCTGCCCCTTTAAAGTGCTATAAAGCTTACGAAGATGGTATTATCCTTTTTCACGTCGTTACCTTTCAAATGCTGCTTTGGTCTCATAGGAAGACTTGGGAGGGGCTGGACCTATTAACATATTCAACTGTACTAACTGCGGAAGTCCAGGCACGCCAGTTTTCCTTTTGGCATTGGTGCTTTCCACATTTAAAGACAAACAAGTTATTTCCATCTATTATTTTGAAGGGAATGGCAATAGCGAAATTGGTGTTCGACTTCAACTTTAGTGGTCCCAGGGGACGAGTAAATTTTACTTATTATCGAAATAAAGGCTTAACTCCCAATAACATAAGTCATTTCATTCCACATTCCCATCCTGGAAGGTATAAGTGAAGGAAAATTCCAGTTGGCAAAGCTGAAGTAAATGGAAAGTTATTGCTTCGGCATTCAGGTGCATTCAAGAGCTTGTAAGGAGTGCACAGCAGCAACAGCAACTGTCCAAATATAGGATGAAAGTGAAGTATGAGCGGACTTGGAACAGTTGGAAGAGCAGAGCAAAGAGCTTGCATCCGCATGCGGTAATAGATACGATTTACAATACTGAATACCATAAAAAGCAGGAAATTGGTGTAAAAAGCTTTACAAAAGAGGAAGTGGCGAAACGATGAAATTCATGATTCATGAATTGACCGTGTAGATGTACACAGTTCACGAGGCCCCCTTTGATAATAGAGGAAACAACGAGGAGTGCGTAGAAAATTTCAAGGATCATTAGCCCTTTAACTGCTTTATTGAAGTGAGTGGGTACACGCAAAAGTAGTCTATCCTTCCAAAACTCAGTGTCCTATAGTTGCTTCCATAAAGTAAATAATATTGGCATAGAGCTGGATATGGATGTCGTAATCGAATAAAACATTTCTTAGCTGTGAGCAGGAATGAGTGAGTGATTACCAATAGGTAATTTCTGTTTGGATTGGAGCATGTTTGTGTGAGTTAGTGATAAGAAAACTGGAGAAAAGAAGAGACATGAGACATGTAACCTAAACTTGTCCTTGACAATTCTAGAGATGAAGAGACTGGAAAAAATATCGACAGCTAATTCGGTATATTATATTTTTGCTAAAAATGATAATGCCCCCTTTATCTCCACTAATTAAACGTGTAGCCATTTTTACTCATTGAGTCTATTTACCGTTAACTTCGGCACCGCAGATGGATTGATTTTACCTTGATTAGACTGACATTATTGTAGGTGTGCTGTATTATACTGTAGTATTATATTTTGGACAATACTGATATTGTACATGAAGTAACTTTGTAATAATTTTACGGGCGTAAATGTATACCGCTTTTTCACATGATTACATTATAATGCATTATCTTCAATGCTAAAATTCAAACTCATTTAATCTGAAATAGTACATCATACTCCACTGTGCTCTGGATTAAACCAGCATTTTTTTACACACTCCAAGAAAGAATGCCATCGATTCTCTAATATATAAAAAAAACTCACAAACTCACAATCAGTATTGACTCCGCTCCAAACCTACCTTCCTATTGAGTTGTTTGCTAGAAGCTAGAAAAATCGCTGACGTGAAACATCTTCTCAAGGGAAATATATCTTTATGGATTGAAAATCAGGTCACGGAATGTCTCATCACCAAGCTCCCTCCAGCACCAGCAGTAGTGCCGTGCCGCATAATATTCCCGATATTTTCCTCTTTTCAGAATTCAAGGAGTGTCCTATCCCGAAAAAAATCGGAGTGTAAAATAGTAGCAGTCAATCAACTCTGTATCGAAAAATGATTTTTAAAAAAATATCTCCCTCCAGCAGTGTCTGTTTATGACAGGGAGTGTACATTCTAAAAAAAATTTAGTTGAATGTGACACTTTCTTGCAAACTAGAAACTGATAATGCCAACAAATTCAAGATGTCAAGTCAAGTAAGTGCTCAGAGCTTTCAACAGCTTAGGTATAATCTGTCGAGTGAAAGTAGCGGAACTTGCACAGGTTTTTTTGCAAGTGGCTGTCACTGCCTATAAGGCACCCTGAATGGCACAAACCAAAAAAAGCCTGTCGCACTGTCCAAGTTTACTATCCTGTCCCATTATTAGTTAATTAACAACATTAAAACTTCTTCAAAAAGTTCAAGTTTCCCCAATGTAGTGGAAGAGACCTTCCGTTTTCCACACTTCATGAAACATGTGAGCTAATCTAATAAAAAAATTATCCCTTTTCTTATTGCTTCTTTATGCAACTCCAGTAAGTCCAGAAGAAACAGCAACTCTGATGTGGTAGTAAAACTAAGGATCAATTTATTCATCCAGAAGCCCTTTCATTTTCTCTACTTTCGCAGTTGTCTAAGTTGATAAGCTTAATTTTGTGTCTGTGTAATGCACATGAACTGAACTAAATTGCCGAGGTTAATAATATGGTACATGCTGGAAGAGTCGGGAGGATTTTGTGAAAACACATCCATACACGAGCAGACTTTTTACCTACTACAAGAAAAAAAATATCCGCTGGGATTAACGTTGAAGATTATTTGAGATTTAAGAGGAAGCGCAAACCACAAGAAAAAGCAAGTCGCTGACTACTTTATGGAGTGTGGTAAGAGCTACTGGGAGCTATCCTATTTCTGGAATTCTCCAGAAAAAAAAAGTTTTTTCCTGGGCTTTTACAGTTTGCTGAGCGGCGGTGGCTTGAAAGATGAGTAAAAAAGGAAGGGCAAACAGGTAATCACGTCAAATTGGCCTTTTCTAACGCTGTCCATGTCCTGTCTAGTTATTTATGTGCATTTTTATTATTGTGTTAGTTTTAGACTAGTCGTATTTCAGTGGAAGTTGTAACTACACAAAAAAAGTTATGTTTGCACATAGTCAATACTGTACTTTCTTCACTTTCTTTTTATATGTAGCACTTAAGATATGTCAAGATTTGCTGTTTCATATCATACCAAATATATAATTTCGACATATACATATGTACATAGTAAAGTGCACGAACATATTTCTTTTAGATCAAAAAATGTATTTTCTTTCCATTACATTTCCCTGGGTAAATAAACTAAAAATAAAAATCCTCTCAGATCGGATAAAATATTTCATAATCGTTAATACGAATTCTGTCCCTCCCTGATGCAGTCGGGCCATGGTCTTTAATCGTATCGTGATGTATATCCGACCTGCTTATCTACCTAAATGACTGCAGGATTAAGTTTTTTTACTTTTCAGGTAAAGTATTTAGCACTTCGACATCGACTATAGACGGTGTTTGTTCCTTTTGAATTAACTTTAGTCAACAAAACATTGAAAGAACACAAAAGTGTTACTACATCGCATTGGAGTCGTAAATCCTCACGGATAATCTATCGGCAAAATGAAAAAAAACACGGAAAACATCAAACGGTGAAAGCTCGACTTTTCTTAGTAAAACATACATATCTTACCTTAACCATGTCTAATCGGAAGTTACAGTTAGAAATTAATGTCTAAAAAATCCCTTTCTTCTGCACGCCTGCAAATTAGATTGAACTGCGGAAGTCAATAAGAGATCAAATTCTCATTACATGAGAAAAATCTTGAAAGCGTTATATCAACAAAATGAGAATACCTTTACGTAAGTATAACAGCCAACTTATGTTTTTGTTAGTTGATTCATGAAGCTGTCAGAAACTTTAATTTGGAACATAAACAATTCCTAAATTCTCACTCCTTAGCTTTGACTTGTAAGGATTGCGTTATACGAAAGGTAACGCATAGGTACTTTCACTTTCGGTTCATGATGGTTCCCATTTAATTAAATACAAATTAAAAACTTGCAAACTATTTTAGCTTATAGACATACTCTTCTTAAACCTCTTCTACATATCTCATCGGATTTAGCAAGATCCTTAAGTAATAATCCACTCCTCACGGATCTAAACCAGTCCAAATACAACCTCCAATATGAACTGAAAGTTCAAAGGAGGAACTGATTTTTTATATTTATATCTGAATTAACTGATAGCAGCCCAAACCAGCGAGTCGTGCCAGATGCTAGAGTGGATGTAATAAAACCGATATGGTGACTTGGAGCAAGCTTCATACTTAGCCGTACTCCAGTACGATTTTCCGATTTAAAAGATTTGCCCGTGTAGCAAAGCACGTTCATTTCCAACAACTTTGTATAGCTTTTCCAACATAATCTACAAAAAAAGCTTGAGTACGGAAGGGCTCCCTTTGTTCCCCAGAAATGTACATTTATCCCTTTTTCTGTATATCACGCAGATGGCTGACTGCCATCACTATCCCAGTTCCCACTGGCACTGTCTCAAAGAACGGACTAAGGCAACAAAAATATTTTTGAAGGCCCGACCGAGACACAAGTACGAGCTGAAGTAGTGCAAAAAAAATAAGAGCTTGAGAATTTTCCAATTTTCCTTATGGAAGATAGGAGGAAGCCGTCACCATACAAGAAAAAAAGTGTTTTTCTCTCTAGCACTGCCATCACTTTTCTTCCGGTAGCGTAAATTCTCATGATTTCTTCCTGCAATGTAATATACTCGTGTAGGTGTGTGCAGTGTGTGGGGCTTTTGAAGTTAGCCAAGGACCTTTTCTTGTCGCTGAGTGAACGGAGAAAAGAAGAGAAAAGAGAAGAGGATACGAAGAAAACTTGGACAAAAAAATTTTGTTTCTCGTTCCCGTCCTTGTCTCTTTTTTTCAAGGAAGTCGAAATCCTTTTCAGGAGAATGGACTAATGGAGCTAAAGATGAAATACAGATTTTCTCAGAGTTCGTCGGAAAGAAAGAGGAGATCAGTGAAGGTAGTCTTGTCTTTTTTTAGGTCGCTTCATTGACTGGGAAAAGGACATACTTACAGAGATGAAAATATCTTTTGTCTCCTTTCCTTCCAGTGGTTTTCACTGAAGAAGGGTGGTGGTGGTGGTGATGATGGCTCTGAAAAGTTTTTTTCATATCCCCGGGAGCTTCTTTCATTTCCACCTCTTCAGCTTTACATAGGACATTGGGAGGTCTACGGCGAAAGAAAATTTCCAGTGAAAATATGAACAGATGACGGGCTCTTGTCAAAGAAAAATATTCAATTTTGCAGCAAATCCACACAAAATACAGAACAGAGAGATGAGTCTAAAGAGTCTGAAGAATGCAAACGGTTGGGGAATGTTTAAGATGGAAAAATAGGATTCGATTGGATGAGCTCATGCTGCTTTTCAAAATTACTTGACAGGAAGTACCAATAAAAGCATTCGATGAAATTTTTCACGTGTTACAGACTAGTTTACAGCATGACTTTGTACTTTAAAAGACTAAATTATTATTATATAATAATGGTAAACAATCACTGGTCAGATTATAAACTGAGCGGACACAATATTACTTTTGTATTGTAAGGTAAGTCATTTATTAATTTTGGGTTCGTAAATTTTAAAAATATAATTCTGATAAGAGCTTAGGTAGCTTTTATCTTAAATTTCCATCAAATTATATTGTGATTGCGTAATCTGATCAAGTATTGCTGAGGTACTGCTCCGAAAAATGTTAGGTTGGTTAACTTGCTTCTTCTTTTTAGAAACTCTACCCATAGGACCTGTGTAATGCCTATATTTATCGGTTATCAAAGCTAAAAATGAAGCTATACACTGGTGGGGAGGTAAACAAGGTCCGATGGAAACGAGCAGCCTGTAATGAATTGCAAAATTATGAGAATCCGAAATATACACATAATGAAGATGTTAAATATTCAAAAGAGAACAATAATTATAATTACAATGGATTTTTAGTGCAAGCTGTCTCAAAATCGGCGGGCGTTATTTGACCATCTGCAAGATGAAATCAGATAAAATATTTAATTTAAGTTTTTAGTTCTAAAATGAATGGAAGAATAAAATTACTCTACATGCTTATTATAAATAGCACGTACCTCTATCAACATCTGAAAATAGATAAATAAAAATTATGCATAGATTATAATAAGTTTACTCAAGCAAAAATAAATTTTCATTAGCGAATACAACCTTTTCATTGCAGCTTACCTAATGATCTCATTACTGAAAGAAAGAAGAAAACATTCTATAAAATCTTTCCGAATTTTGAAAGACTAAACTACAAAGTCGTAAGAATAAGAAACGAATTTATTATGGCAATACCAATTTCTACCAAGTCCCTCTCGCATTCGTCTACTTCATCTCCTTCAATACCATATCCCGGATATATACACCCTTTCAGGCAATGATGTAATTCTTCTCGTGCTAAACCACCGTCCCCATTCAGGTCATATCTTCGAAAGATTCGCAAGAAAAAATACGTAATCATAATTCATATCTCCGCTTCCACAATAAAGTAAAAATAATTCTCTGATAAATATATCATTTTTTAGTGTTCATACACGTAATAGCACCACTCAATCAATTCATCAGTTGTTCCCCGTATCATAACCGATAAGCCCTTGACCCATTCTACTTCATCCACCTAAAACAAATTAATTTTTAGTGTGGAATAAAGAAGCGTAAATGAGGGCGTTGTTGCCCGTTCGATACCAAAATGTGTGCGGAAGGGAGTATAAAAAAATGAAATGAGAAAAAATGAGACAGGCAACATACCCAACCATCACTGTCACGATCAAAAGAGTGGAAAACTAAATCCAGCATAACATCGTCGGTAATGAGAAACACCACATGAAGGATTTCCCGCATTCTCATACGGTCTATTTTCCCAAGGGTTAGCATTCGCTGATAAATTGCAATGAGCCCTCGACACTAGAACAGCCAACAGAGAACATATTCATGTCAGAAGCATTTCAGTGAGTAATCAATCAAAATATAATGCACAAATGGGCGGAGTTGGTAGGACCCCATCTCCTTTCTTTACTAAAAATCAGTTTTTGCAGAGAACAAAGGCAAAAAAACTGAAGCCATTTACCAGTACCAGAGTAGCAGTTACCACAATTTAAAAATAAAAATATGCATATTACACATCGTTTTCTCCGTAACCTACCTCGTCCGACGTAAAATGTGTGACCTTGCATAGCTGCTCAGCAATACTTGTCAGTTTATGAGATTTGGCGATAGAAAAGGACATGGTAAATTTGTACTGAAAAGGAAAAAAAATCACGCTTCAGCTACCTGAACCACGGGAAAAATCAATTTTTCACGGGAAAAGCCACCATTAATTTATGAAAATATATACCCAGCTGGGGTTTTTGTCAAAAAAAAAACTTTTGTTGTGTGCCTTACCTTCTGTGATTTCTGGCGATGAAGACCGAATAGAAAAGTTAGCAAATTGGAAATAATTTGAATGCCGAATTGAAAACTTTGAAATTTTAGTGTGAGGGCAGGTTGGACCGAATCGTGAATAATAAACCGACTGAAAATATTTTTTAAATTTAGCCCTAAGATTAAAATAGACTTGTGCTGAAATGTTTACCTTTGTATAAAAAGTGAGCTATAATTTAGTATTGAACATTAACCATGGCATTTTCTTGAGTAGAGCTGTTAAGTGATTCTCCACAAAATTGGGTGGTTGATGGTTGGTTAGCTTTTCACAATCCGAGAATCTCTGTCAATCAGAGTGTGCGATCAAGCCGTGAGAGAGGTTATTAGCCAGAACTTTACAATTTTCATTCTTGGATGGATTTTGAGGAGAGTGGGATCTCCCATGGGAAAATTATTCAGATTAGGTATAAACATTACGCAAGAATGCATTTCTACTACTATAAATGAAACTGAAAACGATACTATAATTAAGCTGCCCCATTTTTGCACTGTTGACTGTACTATCTACTCTCCTGAATGTTGAAACACAGATGAAGCTTCCGTCTGCGTATTTTTTTCTTAAGCAGCGTAGCACAGTAGGCACGAGATTATTTTCATGTTGCGAAAATAAATAATCTTTTGTGCTAGAGTTCAAGCGGAGAAATAAATACTATTTGCTCTCAGACAGTGCAGCGTCGTCTTGGAGGGAATGGAGGGGCACAGTATGCCAAATATGACCATACAGAGCACCGTGTGCTTGTAGTGTCTGGATTGCCTTGTAACAAATCATCCATTTATTTTAACATCGATAACAGGTCAGGTGCATAATTTTTTTTGAATTTCAAATAAAAAAAGTGCAAAAACTGACACGAAGGTAATGCACATTAATATTTTCAATAGCAGTTTAAGATTGTATCATGAATTCATGATCGTATATCAGTCACTTTTCTTTTCAGTAACGGTCGTCCCTCAATTTTATATATTTCAGTAACAAATTGAAAATTGCCACTGAAAAAAATTCTTCGAGCCGAGTTGCGTCTGGTAGAACTCTCCTGACACTTTTAATGTCCATTATTGAAGTAGTTCAAAACAATTTATATTCCGTTGACGTGAATTGCGAGTTGCGATGCGATGTGATCAAAGATTACGAGCTAGTACTAGTCATCACCAGACCAAACATTAGTAATTCTCCCCATAACTCATCTCAAAGCTGAAAGGATTGTGATGGAGGAGCTCTTCTTTATTCTCTGAAATTGTAGAACCCTTTGCCATTACACTTTTTATGATCTTATCGCCTGACTGAGTTTATCATTTTGCAATCGCACAGTCGCACACCAAAAGCAAAGGCATCATAGAGTGAGCGGAGCTACCGGGGTGTATATTTTTTTTGCGACCGCAGGCAATTAAAAATGTTCCTTTACTGTAATATGGGTATAAAATTAAATACCCATATAATGACGAAAGAGTTTTGTTACAGAAAGAAAATACTTTTTTATGAGACGGAAAGATATGGCTAAAGCTTGTCTTGCAACTACTACAACTACCAGTCAGCCTTTTTTCTTCAGGACGCTGACATAATTTCAGTTTCAGGCTTTTCTTTATTCTTGGTTGACGTAACACGCACCATTTCAAAATTCCATGATGCCTAGCGCATAAAAAATCTGATGACAGGCTCCACTGATCGAAGATGTTTGACAGAGGAGTAAAATCCTAATTCGTTCCGTGAAGCAACAACAAAAACAAAAAAGTGAGCCAAGCAAAGGTGGTGGTGGCCATTTCGTGGTGTTTGTCCTAAATGCAAAATGGGACGTGGATTTTACAGATTTTTTCGCAGGTGATGGCATCACAAACTGTATCAGGACTCAATGAGTTGGAGTAGGAATGGGAATGATGGAATGATCAGAGCATTTTTCTTTAAAAAAGTTGCCAAGTACAAAGCGCAATCAAATAATTATTTGAAAATTGGTAAGACACGACATGCACTGAACATATTATTTGCCACGGTCGTACACTTGTCAGATGTAATTACTTCATGGAAGGGAGGCTGCCTACTCCGTTCTAATGAGCTTTTGTATGGAGGGAGCTCGGAAAGATGATTCCATTTCTACTCATTTTTATCATACACTTTTGAAGATTTGGAATTCATTTGGTACTTGACAGCCACACCGAGCTCTTTCTTTGCTCCTGCTTTTGAGAAAACGTCGGGTTTTTGAATACTTTCGATTTTTTATGAAAAAGCAGTTGTACATCTGTAATTTCAGTGCCAGTGCTAGTTAATCATGTAAAAAAAATTGTGAGTGTGTTCTCCACTTCTCGTTTTTTTTTCAAGCACCACAGATCATTATCTATGCAAACTCATTAAAATAATTGAAGAGTAGGCACTAGTGCAAGCAAAGTTCCCGGAAAAAGAGGGAGACGCAAAAAAGAGAAGAAAAAACGGAGAGTATATCAGGCCACGGAAAAAAAATTCTGAGACAGAAGGAGCTTTGTAATCAGAGGAATCCAAAAAAAGTAGAAGAAATAGAAGCAATTTATTTTTGTGAAGTACAAAAGCACTATCCATTATCCGGAGCAGCCATGTCAGAAATCACATTTAGCCAGGACGCATCCTCATCCTCATCCACGACGGGAGCGGCTCAGAGAAATCGAATTTTAAAAAGGAGGAATGGAAATTTCAGTAGATTATTCATCCCATCACTCTCTGCCTCCCGTTCCGCATGGATGATGATGCTGGCTTTGACAGTTGGCGTTATTATTGGGGAAAATCCCGCTTCCGCTTTCCCTGACGGTGCTCCAGGTGAAGCGTGTACGCGTCACAAACCTAATCATGGTGGAAGCGCTCAGCCGTTATCTGCCCTTCCATTTTTCGTTACAGCGAGCTCCTCAACGTACAAACCCGGACAGAGCATTGCAGGTAAATAGACTTAACTAGATAAATAATGCCACTTGTGTGATAATTCCTACTCACTTCGTAAAGCGGAACTCGGCAAACACCTACACGTCTGCATTTAACCAGAAAATCATAATTATTTAATGTGCATAAACTGGTTCAAATCGGTTAGTAAAGTAAGCGCATATAAAACCCAGCTAAAATTCAAGCATTTCAAAACCAGTCGTATTTTCCAAATGTCAAGGACTGGGCAACAAAAATCTACCAAAAATCATTATGTGAAGGTGGACATTTATTTTGCGCCGGCGGAGGTGTACGTGTCCTTCGTCCAACGGAAATTGTTTTAAGTGCTCAAGCTGATGCTGAAGAAGCACTGTCTAACAAGCTTTTACAATAATTACTTTTGCATTTCCACCAGTATTTTCCCTGCAATTTAAAAATATGCATAATATTTAGTAATATTTTTATCAGATTTTCCTAACTACCATCAGCATTTTTTACTGTTTTTTTTTTAATTTTCAATGCAAAAACCATGATGTCGACTTGAAAACAGCTTTCTGTTGGTAAAAGTATTAAAGAACCATCCCAACTTTCTCAATTTCATGGAATCTCGTCTTTTCTTTGTATCATTTTGTCGCGTCACATCTCTACGTGTCAGTTCTATTATTACCCCCTTTCCAATTCTCGCAGCTATCCTTGTAGGTATTGGGAAAAGCTGCACAAAGAGTTGATAAAAATTCCACTTCTCAGGTTGCATCCTTTGTCCTCCGCTACTTCTATAGCTGTGCACTATAGCTCGAAACATTTTTATTTTCAGGAAATAGCGCAGGGAATAACGAGGGGAAACTAGGATATTAAATGAATGTCTTTCTTCTTCTTTTTTTCCCTAGCAGTCCTTTTTTAAAGGTTGCATATCTGCGTAGATTTTATTTTTATCGTTCCCATTCCGTCCTTAATAGTCCTTCCGTGTTTGTGCGCTACCTCCATGTTGCCTTCTAGGTATTAAATGATCTTCCAAAAAAAAGTACCCCTTTCTAGAAAGAGGGACATGCCAATGTCATGCCGTTTGTCTTTTTTGTTCTCTCGTTCCGTTTCCTTTTTTACTCCCACTAAGCCTATTCTAAGAGAGGACATACAACAACCCATTCATTTTAGCATTCTCTCTTAGCTCATTCCATCAATTCAGTTACTTTCTCTTTCGCAGAAAATGTCCAACAGGGGACAGCCTAACAGTAGGATAATGCTAACTGTAATTGCATAAAGTTTTTAAAAGCAATCCTAGATTGTGTGTGCCTGCTCTTTCCACTCTCATAAAAACAATCTCGGGAGCATCGCACTTAAAATATGGCTCTAGTTAAAGGCGCCTCCACGCACACCTCTCTCGACTAACAATCAAAACGAGAAATAGTGCACATCGTGCTTTCGGACTTAGGGTCCGGTCCGGTCGGTAGAAAAGTGTCGACAGGAGCCATAAATAAGCAAGGAAGTCGTGTATTCAGGACGTGAAAGAGTTTTTTTTGCGATCTTGGACTTTGTAAATCTTCTCGGAAATATATTGCTGCTGGTTGCTCGGAATATTATGAAAGGTAGCAAATAAGGTGAGAGCGACTTAAATTTGAGTCCCACTTCGCTGCAACTTGAACTGATACGAGGATCATGTAAAAAGGCCACTTGTCCTGCACTTAAGTATTTTCATTGGGATAAACGACACTAAAAATCACATCAGCTACGTGAGGGCACACTCTCGTGTTGTTTAATGTATAATAAATGAGAGTGTGGCACTGTGCGAGTGACATGTTCCCATTGCTTTGGGCGCAGCGATATGGTGTCACTGTTGCAGACAAGGTGGATGAGGAGGACGCATACATACATTTTTGCTGCTGGATTTTTTCCCTTCTTTGTCACGTACTCCAATTTTCCATGACACATGAATACATTTTAGATTCAGACATAAACAGCAAACGAGTAACATTGTTGCGGTGAGCTAAAAGAAGAATGCAAAAAAATATCTGTCAAGACCTATTTTCCGCATACATAAATGTGGCCGCTGGTAAATGGCATGATGAGAACGTAATACCGGAGAAGTGCACTGTTGAAGGTGAGAGTGAATCTGACCTGATTTTGTAAAGTGGCAGTACACACAAAAGGGTAATAGTGTGTGGGATACTTGGTCGGCTTCGGTTTTGGGAGACAAAGTACAAGTTTATTTACTTACTGGAGCATCTCCTATGAGGAAAAAGAAAAGAGGAAAGTAATGTAGAGCCGTAACAAAGTGAAACTGTAGAGCTACTTTCGTCTTACCACCACTATGGCGGAGGCTTGATTGAAGTGTCAATTTCATTGAAATTTAGAGCCACTCCTCGAAAATTTCATTTCTTTCCAAGGACTCTCTACTACAGAGAGAAAAGTATTTATGTGGTGTAGTGTTTCAAGTGGAGGGATGGGGAATGGAGGAAAAGGAATTCCAAAATTTTATTCCAGTGTCCTATTTGTACACAAGAGAAATTGGGAAAATCAGGAAGCAATAAAGTATGAAAGTAGTTTTACCAAGAAGAAAAAAAAGAAGAAAGGATATCTCTGGGAAAATGGAAGCTAAAGGGGTCATAATGATTTGTATTTCAATTTCCTCTCTTCCTGATTAAAAATGTCTGTAATGTGGAGGTAAAAGAGTTGAAGATTATGTGCTTTATGCTGCTGAGTGCACATTTCTGGAAAAAAATTTAAAGCTTTCATTTTTTTCTTTAGTGGAGCTGCTATAGAAAAAGCATTGTTGTACGGATTAGCTCAAGCTTTCCTTTGATTTTGATGCTTCCAGCTAATTTCAAGAAGCTCTGTGGATTCTTCTACTAGCTGAATGCTCCAATTTGGGGTATTGGTATTGCCGTGAATAAAAAAAAGGCTCGTCCTTTTCCTTGAAAATTGCGTTTGATGATGTTTTTTTTACCTTTATTTGCTCTGTTGAAAGGGGAGAGTTCGATAAATGAGTGGAGATAGTTAGATCAAACGTGGTTGTGTTGGTGGTTGCTTCCAGATACAGCTGGCAAATTCTTCCTCGAAAATACGAGACTTTGTTCAATATTGACAGCCTTTCGGGATACCGCACGGACGCGGACGCTCTTTTGGGAGAGCATGGATATCCATTAGTAAAGTAGCGCTAATGGACATCATTTGCTTTCATTGCATTTCCCTAGTCTCACATGGCACAGATATTTCTAAAAAAAATGGGGAAGTTGGGAGAGCATGGATATCCATTAGTAAAGTAGCGCTAATGGACATCATTTGCTTTCATTGCATTTCCCTAGTCTCACATGGCACAGATATTTCTAAAAAATGGGGAAGTGAAATAAGTTGACCTTTTTCACAAACAAGGACGAGCTTGCTAACTTACTTCCTCTTCCTACTATTAAAAAACCCATGAGCATACCTATATAAGCTACCTATATAGAAGTTTGCAAAGGTGGATTGAAATAATTTCAAATTTTCTGTGCTGAAAAAGTTAAGTGAGATTAGACAGTAATTCCGCAACTGAAGCTAAAACTAAGGTTTGGAGATGTGTGCAATATTTACTTGGAAATTTACAGGCTCTTTTAACGTAATGCTGACGAAAGAATTTTTTATTATTAAAGGTAAAGCCGTGTGCCCTTGGAGTCCACTGGCAAAATGCACTATGTAAAGTATGAGGATTTTTAATGCTTTCAGGGAAAATGCTGAAGACAGAATTTTGCAATTTGGAATTACACATTTTAAGAAAAATCCCTCTTCCATTTACCACATAAATCTGTCTAGAAAACCCTATTAGGGAAGAGCATTTCCCTTTAAGCTCCATTCCGTAAGACACTGAGGAATGGAAACGAAAACGAATGCAACTGCTCCGGTTTTGATAAAAGCAGCATTTCTTCAGACCCACTGCCACTCTCATTAAAATCCTTTTAGTAGCGTGGCATCACCGATGCAACATTCCTCCCGGCTTAAAAAAAGCTGCTCCTTTTTTGGTCTTCATATAACCGCCATAATGAGGTGACCAAAATGAGCTGTCCCAAAATTTTCTGCATTTTTAAACTCTACTTAATTCCATCTGCTCCAAAAAAAATTAGCCTGTAAACAATTTTCATGGTCTCAGTCTAAGTTTACTTGTCACTTTGTTAGGCTAGCCAGGTTTTACTTGTAGAAAAGCAGAAATTCATAACCAGAAACATAATTTCTTAAATTTCCTTTTTAAATGGTATCTGATTAAATTAAATTTTGAAATGCACCGAAAATTAAACGTCTACAATCGCGACTCTAATTCAGATTCCATTCATAGATGAAAATCAGTAAAAATTTGAAGCAGCCACAATGACTATGGCGCCAATTTGAGTTCATTTTTGTGCCTATGTGAAAATACTCATTACGAAAGTAGAAAGGATGAGCTTAAGAATGTTTTTTAAACGAGAAAGTCGGAAATAATTTCTAACTCTTTGATCTTACACGAACAACACGTTCAGTAAGATATTCTGAGTGAAGCACATATATTCCGTATACTCGATCTGACCCTTTTCCGTCTGCTCTTTTATTAAATAAATTTTCTTTTTGTTTTCTGCCATATGTACGTGATTCCAGTTCGGATTGCTGGAAAGCCAGGAACCTATTTCAAAGGATTTTTTGTTCAAGCAAGTGATGAGCGAGGTCGCTGGGTCGGTTCCTTTGAGCCCACTTCATTTTCCGTCTCACATCCGGAGTGTGCAGCAACAACCCATTCCGAAAGCCACGAAAAGGAGGAAGTCACTTTGGTCTGGCACGCTCCAAAAGACTCTCACGGCACCGTGCGATTCCTGTAAGAACTTTTTACTACTTTTCCTTCCTTTTCTCTCACTATCTCACTATTTTCAGCTTCTTTCCAGAGGATGCCAGCAAAATGTCTAGTTTCAGATGGAACAGTAGCTCCCCCAAAAATATATTCAGTTGACTGCCGGTTGGACTTTGACAAAGCCGACTTGTACCTTCCTTCATTTACAATATCTCTTGCTATAAGCATCTTTCATAATAATTTTCCGCAAAAAAAGCTACCCATAAATCATCATCTCTCATCTCAGTTAAGTCCAAAAAAATCCTGTGCTGAAAGCAGCAAAGATTTCACTCCAACTTTTAGCTTTTTCGCTTTGTTGTATAACTTTTCGCTTCCTTTTTTAATGCATTCAAGACCATGACATTTTTTTACTTTCACGTCGAATCCGATTTGATTACGCAATCGATAACTTGGCCATAAAAATTCCCGTCTACTATGTCAAACGGAAGTCATTCCAGGAGCAGGGAAAATAGGGTTTGGATCTCCCCATAGAGATCTATAATGAATCCTGGCTTCGGCTTAAATAAAAATGCAGCCGGAGATAAAAATGAAACGTAGGAAAGGTAATAATGCATAAAACATAAAAAAAAGTCTAGAATGGTGAATGGTGAATGGGGGAAGTGATAACAATACAGCATTGTATGTGGTGTATATATAGTAAGCCATGCTTTTTTTGATGCTCCTATTTACATTCCACTTTTTTCCACTCACTTTTTTTTCGCTGGCAGCCAAAGATAATCTGCCAGAAGAGGTAGAGTAACATCAAGATAGCACAGACGGAACATGCCAGCGCAGCAAAATTCACGATGAAAGTAGTAAAGGAAAAGACAACAAAAATCATAAATAGCACTACAAAAAAGGCTTATAAAATACATCACTCCGTAAATCCAAA
This sequence comes from Acrocyrtus sp. NNG-2020, assembly GCA_027744115.1. Classification (NCBI taxonomy): domain Eukaryota; kingdom Metazoa; phylum Arthropoda; class Collembola; order Entomobryomorpha; family Entomobryidae; genus Acrocyrtus; species Acrocyrtus sp. NNG-2020. Next base: position 10,700 of record JAHZND010001439.1, on the reverse strand, counting down.
TTCACTCATTCATCTCATGTTCTTCCTCACTCATTGTCACCTTCACCGTAAAAAAATGTGTTCCTTTTTCTCCAATTTTTTTACTAATGGCTATATATATACCTATTGCACACGCTCCCTTGCATTTTCTACAAGGAGGCTGGAGGAAATTTACGTGAATTTTTTTTTCGTTTCATCTTTTTAAGAAAAAAGAAATCAGCATTCACATTTAAAAAACGAAGGTGGAGCTGGAGTACGGAACATGCCAGCGCAGCAAAATTCACGATGAAAGTAGTAAAGGAAAAGACAACAAAAATCATAAATAGCACTACAAAAAAGGCTTATAAAATACATCCCTCCGTAAATCCAAATTCACTCATTCATCTCATGTTCTTCCTCACTCATTGTCACCTTCACCGTAAAAAAATGTGTTCCTTTTTCTCCAATTTTTTTTACTAATGGCTATATATATATATACCTATGCACACGCTCCCTTGCATTTTCTACAAGGAGGCTGGAGGAAATTTACGTGGATTTTTTTTTCGTTTCATCTTTTTAAGAAAAAAGAAATCAGCATTCACATTTAAAAAACGAAGGTGGAGCTGGAGCGGTAAAAGTCAGTAAAATTTTTTTTTGTTAAAAAAAGTGGCACGGTATACACTTTTTTTCTTGACGCTGTGGCTGTGGCTCACAGCAAAATTATATTCGGAATAAGGTAGAGATCTAAAATAGTACTTGTCCTTTTATAAGTTGTTAGCTTGCTGAGGGCTTTATCTTTCAGACGAGCTAACTTTTTTTTCCTTATAAGCTGAAAAAGCTAAGCTCAAAGAGCAAAGCTGAGCGTAAGTGCGCGCGGAGATACACCACAGAGAAAACTTAAACCAACACATCATAATAATAGAAGATACGAGAACAATAATTTTTTATGTTCGAGAGGAGGGAAAAAGAGAGAGAGAGAATAAGAATAGGAGAGGAAAAAGAGAGAGAGAAAAAAAAATTTGCATTGCAAACTTGAACCCGTTCTCACATCGTCATCTAGCCATCTTGGATGCATACATATTCCCTACTTTCTTCTTTTCTCCTTCGTTCTTGTGACTTTTTTTTACCAAAGAATATTATTTTTTCTCATAGATGATGACAACGGCGAGCGGTCACATAAAAAAAAGCTGGAAGGCAGAACAAGATGAAAACGTGAGTGAGTGGCTGTTGTTCCGAGGAAAGGAGGTGGTAGTGGAAAAAGAAGCTCTACTATTGCTGACGTTTTCTCTGATGCTGCTTCCCAGTTATTATGTCTTTTCTTTCCATACTCACTTTATATCTTATTCCATATATTTAGTAAATACGTTTTCACTAAGCTTTATGCAAGTGGGAGGAAAGGAGAAGAGAAGAAGAAGAAGAAGAAGAAGAGAAAAAAAAGTTGGAAAAGAGATTTTTTTTACTCTCTCTCTCTTCTCTATCTGCTGGAACACCAACATCAAGTGAAAAAAAATAAGAACAAGTTCGGCCTTTTTTATACATACATATCCCTATTGATATTCACTCTATTTATGTTTGTTAGTTTAGTTCACTTCAGATCAGTACTTTCGAGATAAAAATGGCGATGACTCCTTCACATATTTTTTTTTCCTGGGTGGGGGATATACTCATAGGGGATAAGGTATACAGCACTACTATTCCCTGCACATCATAAGGTGGATCACACCGCCGTACATAATGCTTCCTCCAAAAAAAATTTTCTTCTCAGAGAAAATCTTGTTCTTATTTTTTTCCATTTCTGTATCAACCCCTTCCACTTTCCCTTTTTGGGGGATAGCGTCGTCGTGTGGGAAAGTTGGCAGATTTTCTTTCATGGCTCTATAGTAAATTATGTACATATTACTTTGCCACCGTTTTATCTGTCAATGAAAAAAAACCTCAATAAGCTTCTTTCTATTCCCTATCCGTATAGTGGCAACTATACTACTGCTACGTACTTTCTTCAATGCATGTTTCGCAAAGAATAATCCTTCATTCAGATCAGAAAGTCTTTTTCACCTTTCTTCCATGCAAAGCAGAAAATCTAGTTCACGTTAGAAGTTGACAGAAAATCGGTGTCAATACAGAGAAAAAAAATGCTTGTGCATATACTCACTTGAATTTTCTTCAAGTGCTCATCCTACTCCTCCTTATTACCATCACTATTACCATTACCCCAGCTGAGATTTTTTTTTCTTGCCATTTTTGCATCTGCACTGAAAAAAAAATTCCTATTCCTAAGTAAAAAAAATTAGCTATGACGTGTTTGAATGACTGTATGTAGGGATAGGAGCAAGCACATTTTCAATTTTTTTTTCACTCCAAAAAAAAATTCAATAACATTACAAGGATGAAATCAGTTTCTTTCAATTTCCCTTGTCCTAGTTTTTCCCCCTTTCAGTTTGCATGAGCAATTCCAGCAATTACATCGATCAGATGGGGAGCCATTGCATAATTTAGAGGGAACATTACTTTAATGTACTTAAAATGCTTTGTGCTCTAAAATATTCAAACACCCCTTTTTTTCTCCCGGTTGTGTATCCTTTCACTCTTACTCAACCGTTTTTTCTTCTTCTTCTTCAGTGTGAGTGGGAGTTTTTATTTTCACCACTGTACTTTCCACTTCCAGCCTTTCACAGGGCTCCTGTGCGTCACTTGATCCAAAATGCATTTGTATTCCCAAAATAAACAGAGCCATTATACGGGTTTTGTTTACAAAGGATGTACACTACCACTACCTGTACCTTTCGCTTTAGCTGCGAGAAAAAAAGTAATGTTTTGGTGCTTTCTCCCAGCAAAAAAATAGGAGAGGATGTGCCGATCGCGATCATGTAAGTTTTTTTTTGCATGTGTGTTTGTAAAAAAAAGGGTGCCACGCTGTCTGTTACGAAATCTCTAATGCATGTCGTGTGGAGTATATGTGTATTGTTGGTAAATACAAATAAGGAAAGAGAAAAAAAGTGGAGACGGGAGTATCCGTTTTTTATTTACTCGTCTACATAATATTGCCCGCACTAGAGAGAAAAGAGGAGGGCGGAAGAAGGAGAGCTAAAAAAAAGTAGAGATATATATATTCCTCCAGTAATAAAATATGTATTATTGTGAGTACTATACTTTTTCGTGTACAGAAGCCAAGTAAATCCTTTTTATTTTCCATCCATTTCTCACTCACCAGGATCTCTTGTCACTTTTCCCTCTTGTTCATCTTCCCTTTTTTCCCTTTTTTTCTCCACAAAGGTATTCCTATTTCCCGAAAATTCCGCGAATTCCTCCTTTTAGTGTAGATACAAAACGTAAGTAAGTAACATCTTTTTGTACTCTTCTCCTCAGGTTGGACTTTTTTTTGTAGAGTTTTTTTCTGTCCATTTCGTCAGTAAAAATTTGTGACAAGAGGGACCAAAAAAAAATAGACGTGTTGCCTAGTATTTGCATATCTAAAAAGTAAGTGTAACAAAGCACAAGAGATTCAATCCAAAAGCTCTGCCCCTTCACAGCTCGCCTTTAGTGTGAGTAGGTCAATGGAGATTTATTTATCTTTCAGAAGAGAATGAAATATTGCGCGGGCTGCGTATCAAAACTTTAACTTTTGTCAATACTTTCCATGTACTTCCCACTCAGAGGAAAATGTTTTTTTCCTTTTGTTTCCGTCCTAACGAATAACACCACCGCCACTTTATGCCGGCAATACTATTAATAATCGTAATGGATATTGCTTTACTCCTTGACTTTTACAAACTGCTTAATGCTGATGCTCGCTTTGCCCAAAACAGATTTTTTCTCTGTTTATGGAGTGGCCGTGATTGAAGAATGCGTTTTCGACGAGTATTAGTTAAAGGACAGCGGAGAAAATGTTTTTCTCTTTTTATAATTTCAATAAGAACTTTGTGCGAGCTGCATTATTGCTGAGGACTTGAGAAAACTCGAGCAAGGAAATAATATTTTTTTTTGTTTTTTTTTAGCTGAATCTCGTGATATGCAAGCTCATAAGTTTCAGCAAGTTACCACGAGCTGTGGCATTCGTAGGAGAATAGTTGTCAGTTCTATCTGGCTTTTTGGTTTCCCAGTAGGATAGGATCAGCCGAGTCCCCTAACCTGATTGCGATTGGTTCTGTGAGTTCAGAATGAGGCCTTGTAAATATCCAATGCGCTCTGTCTCCGAGCTCCCTTAAGTAGAAAAAAATATAAATCTCTGATGCATCTCCCGAATAATACTCAAATCATCTCAAATTCCATCAAATCTGTTTCCTTTTTTTGGGAGTCATCACTTCTTCCTCTCTTCTCTGAGAGAGCACGTATCTAACGGGGAGTTGTTTTTTTGTGAATAATTTCACCTTTTCCCTTGTCGCTGTCATCCCCTTCATCAGTAATGAAAATAGTCATCCATCCATTCACTCCTCTTCCCGTTGCAGTCTTCTTGATTGAATGACAATAGAAAATTTTGTAACGCCGGAGTCACTCTCTATAGCTTTATCCATATCGAAGCTAATTGGTTTCTCGTTGTAATACTTTTAGAAAGTCAAAACGAACTTAGGTATAGCGCCTACACAATAGCTACATCTACATAGTAGCAAAAATAATAGCCAGAGAAGTATTCTAATATCATCGTGTGTGGCTCGTACCACTTCCTCTCTAGAAAAAAAATATATTTTCGACTGGGAAAGGCACGGAGAGATTTCATCATTTAATTTTAAAGTGCGCAGATGTGAGTATGAAACTATGCCATAAATAAATAAGTCATTTTGAACAACGTAGTCTGCCACAAAAAATGCTCGCTCGGCAGACTATTTCACATCTCCTCAGAAAAACTGGTTTCCACGTAAGCTATTTGAAAGTGCGCGACTCGCAATCAGAATTTATAGGGTTGTCTCAGCTCTTCCACATCGGACCATAAAGTATCTTGTTCATAAATATCCTCAATTAAATGCTTAGAGCTGGTATGCAAAATCACAAGAAAATCATGCAAAATGGAGTGAGCTTTGGCTGTAGAAGTGTAGTAGAAGAAACGAAGAAGGAAATTAAATTTTCGCTAATGTGTCTATTAGCTAAAACATTTGACATGATATAAGAAGTCGCAAAAAAAAGATGTAGAGCGTCATTACAGCAGCTCTCTGGATTTTAGTTCACAGAATCATTATGGGAATTAAGGCTTTTATTATACAGTCTTCCTTGAAGGCTTCAACTTCCTTGCTTCCTATCTCCAACTCAATAAATTCTTCTTGTCTTGTCTTTATAAAATTTATTATGTTATGCTTGACCCAAACTATAAATCTTTGAAGGAGAAAACAAGATGCTCGTTTGTCCTCTCAGACTGTGCTCTATTGCACTACAACTTGTACTGCTCCGTTTTCTCCCTTGTAGACTGAGTGGAGCTCTGTTTCCCTCCATTTATAGCTTACCACCCGAGAGAGCTGAAGCTGTGTGTACCGTCTCCCTTTTGCCTCCACTTTTCCTTTTTTTCACAGCATTTTTTTTCTTGGATTTTCAGTGTGCCTTCACTGTTCACGGATCTCCGAAATGTTTGAGTGAAGCTTTATAATTTGATAATTTTTTGTTTAATTATCCCAATTTTCCCCAACTTGTAAAATTCTTCTTTTGGTCAAGTAATTCCCCGCTGTTAATTTCCAGATAACTTAAAAGTAGCTCCAAAAAAACTCTGAAAACTAGCTTAGTTCCCTTTTCCTCTACCATCTTAACAAGTGATCACTGTCTGAGAGATGATGAGTGCCGGGCTCATACACTATGTAACCACCACTGCAACCATATTTGTTCGCCCTACTTACTCCAGCTAAAAAAAGTTTGGTAAAATTTCCAAACTAATTCAACCTAATATAATATGCATGTACATAACTTCACGCTAAACTTCTAAATCGTTGTGGTTCGTTCTTTTCGCAAAACTTATCTTATTAAGACATATCAGCCTGGCATCGCATACTTTAAAAAAAATAGGGACTTGTACCCTCCGTCTTTTCCCTGCTCTTTCTCTCTCTCTCTCTCTCTCTCTCTCTTTCTCAGCTCAACTCCCTCATCCATTTTGTAGGAGGAAATGCCAAGAGACGATATGAAAATTATGCTTCTCATTTCTCCTTAGCAGTGTCCCTTAAGACACTGGATTAATTTATTCATCCAAAGCTCAACTCAGCAGTCAGTCACTCATTCATTCATTGAATTTCCTATTTCGCCTTACCGCACGCTTACTGCTCCATGACTAAAGTTTTGTCGCCAGTTGCCTCTCACCACCACCACCACCACCACCCCACGCCACGGCATGCCACGCCATCATCTGCTCGCAGCTTGCCACCAGGCATGAACTTCTCTTATTACGGGAGGCACTCGCCCACTGTTACGGCATCACTGCGTTTTGATGATGATGAGCAGAATTTCATCCATGAGATAATACGTTAATATATGTGCCATTAATAACAACAATTTTCGTAGATCCTTCTTCACCACCACCACTATCCAAAATGGAAGGCTTTATTCGAGAAGGGATGTGCAGTTCAACTAACTTTGGAATCAAACTTGCGATACATGCATAATAAAGTGCTTTCCATACAAAATACGTCTAAGTGAAAGGAACACGATCATCACGAGAAAACCTCAATGCAATCGTCATGGTCTTGGTTGGTGGTTACCTCTTCGTTATCATCATCATCGTCGTCACTGCCACTTTCATTTCGTATAATATTTGTTAGCTCGCCATACACAGAGTATTTGAGTATTTTAGTTAGTGTGTGGGAGAGTGGCTAGCTCAATTTTTTTTTTATTTTTGGAGAAAGATGGCCAAAGAGCGGCGCACAGAGACAGGGCCAGGGAGAGAAAACGCTTCACATTACTTCTAAAATTTCATTCATTTCGCATTCATGCATGCCACTACTACACACAACTATTAGAATAATATGAAAACTCTCCAAGCTCCAAAGTGGAAAGCTGCACTATCCAGCGGAGCAAGAAAACCTAAAAGAGAAAATATAGAGGAAGGAAGAGGAGCAAAGCCACTGGTCTATTTCCGACTTTCGTCTTCATATCCAGCGGCAACGGAACGGGAACTATTTCCACAATCATCATCATCATTCCCAACATCATCGTCATCATCATGTAGATTGTTATTACGACTGCAGTGTTCTTACTCTTGTTAAAAGAAAAGTAAGAGTAAGCAACCCGCGACTTACTCTCCAGAAAATATTCCTCGGAGTAGGTTTTGTGTTAGTAGCAGGAGAGCAACTTTCCACTTTTCCACCAATAATACAAAAAGTTGAAATCATCTTTTTCCCAGCGAGTAAGATTGAAGGAAATAGGGAGAAAAGGGGAGTTAGAGAGCAAAAGAAATTTTTTTTTCAGACTTTCCTCCCTTCCTCCCATTTTTTCAAGGATTTCTAAGACAAAATCTAGTAATATGGATATCTTGTTAGGGGGATTCTTCTTCCAGGTTTTTTTTTATTTTTCTGTTTTTGTTGGTCTACATAGGTCATTTACCTACTGCGCGGAGAAAATTCCGCTGGATAAAACTCCACCATCCATTTAGTTGCTTTAATTTAATCGGTTTTCTTTTCAAATTATAATTCGTGGGAGCTTTTGTCATTTTGTAGCCACTATTGTACTCCACTACACCGTTTTTTATATTGATTTCGCTTTTTTTTCTCCCCAGTTAAAATGGAAATGAATTGTGTAGCAGATCCCACTTCCAACTCTAACTCCCATTCCTTTTGTTTTTTTTTCTTGGAGGGAAAAATGAGTGGATTTTTATGCAAGCAGTGGAGAGTGGAGTATATATAGCACGCATACTTTTTTTTACGCTCTTTCTCTATGCTCTGCTGTTCTCGGCAGAAAAAAATACGAAAAATCTTTTGTTGGTAAACCAGCCCAGTAAAAAGTTGTGATTATTTCAGCTTTTTTATGCCTTTTCTAGTTGTGCTGGCATTTGCAAAAGAGTAGTAATAAATTGGTTGCATGCATGTACGTACACCTCCAAAATAAATTTATGGGGCTGAGATCCACGGTAAAAAAACGGAAGGTTGATAAGGCACAAAAATAATACCTACATGAAAACTATTTTTCCTTATATAAATAGAATCGGAGGCCGAGGCCGCTCATAATACGTTTTGAGTAGGTATCTCTATCTGAGAGTGTGTATGCGTCTTCCTCCACTCCAGCCTCATCTCCCACGTACAGAGCAATTGCAAAAAAAAGTGTACGCTAGAAATAACAAAAAAATGTAATGGAGATCACATGCACTCATTCTTTCCCTTTCTCATTCTTTTCTTCTCTCCAAAAATAAACCTCCAGCAATAGCATTTATGTGAGTACTTTCCTCCGTAATATCCTTCATTTTTTCGGAAAATCCTTTCCCATTCCACTTAAATCATCAGAAAATTTGAAGTCTTAAAAATGCAGTCAAGTGTCTATGTAATAGCTGAAATTCCATATTAGACACTGCAGCACACTCACTCATGGAGTGGAATAGGCGCGCTTGGCTTCACGGCTTCTATAAGATTTTTTTTTTCTGCTACGCTTTTTTTCCTCCTTTCTCAATCGAATTTTTCAGGCTGAGTTTCTTCGTACAAGTTGGTAAGACAAAAAAAATAAGGAAGAATAAATTCCTCGATTTCTATTTTTTTTCTTCAACATTCAACTTGTGCTCCTCTCGTAACGGGAGATAGGACACGTTGCTGAACAGTAGCATGTTGACGGGGAGAGGATGAAGATGATGATACAGCTATTACTCTTTTTCCACCATATGCATGTATTTTTATAAAGATAAATGAAAAATTGTCTGGATACTAGAGAAGGAATGTTTTTTAGGCATATATTACACGGTGGAAACTATGAAATGCGCCTACTTCCTCTTCACGTCTTATCATTCGGAGGCAACCATAATCATCGTCCTCATCTTTTGTGCGAGGAAAGCGCGCAGCTAAATAAAAAGAAGAAGGTGGTGGAAGAGTAGTAGGCAAAGTATCTTAAATCTTCACTTTCCTCTTTTTCTCGTGTCTCCCCTTCATCGTCCTTCTCCTTAGAAAGGAAGGTAAGGAAGAAAAAAAGGAGTAAAGTGAAAGCAAGCAAGTGTATGATGTGATATGCCATCATGATGCCATAAGGACGATGATGCAGCGGCACTGGTAATACCAGAGTAACAAGAAAAGTGGGGGAAAAGCAGTAAGCGAAAAGTAATGTAATGGTGGTGGCATAATACTTTGTCACTATCTTAGTTGAGTAATGATTCTGTAGGATTTTCTCTTTGTTCTTCGTCTGCTCCTTTTCATCATTTCATATTTTTTTTCACTGAGAGTGCGATGTACTTCGGGTTTTATCTTTCAGGCAAAGTGATCCCTTAAAAGCATACATACATAGTTAGCTTCCTTTAACGTACGTACAGGTGATTCCTGCATGGAAGTGTGGGATGTGTGCGGAGGAGCAACAACACTGGAATTATGTCGGTGAAGAATTTTGCCCTTTGACATTGCGTCTCTTTCATTACTGCCGGAGAGATAGCTGGAAAAACGAGCAATATTCTAGAACAGTTCCTGAATAGGCAGAGTGAAATGATATTATTCTCTGGCTCTTGTTTTTCCTCCTCAACTATTTCACTGCGGAGTATTTATTTCCCTGAACTGGCTGTGTCTGCTTTTAGTCCACTTCCCAGCAACAACAAAATATTTTCCAGGAGGAACGCTCAGAATTTGTTGTATAACTGCCCTTGCCCTATCCAAACAGCATCAAAAATAAAGTTTCGGAGTTACGAACCGAACAAGTAGAATAGTGACAGTGTTCGTTCACGGTGTCGTATTTCATTAAATGGATGCATGCCACACAATGAGCAATTATGTGTGATTTGTTGGTAAATATTCAACATGGCCTTTAATAATACATAATATAGGTATGTTTTTGGCTCGCGTTTTCGTTCCTAGAAAAAATAGGAAACTTTTTGGTGGGGTTGGCTGTGGGTCGGCTAATAACCATATTTTACTGCGACGAATGGATAAAATACACGAATGTGATGATACAAAGATATATTTTTTTAGTTATTATTACACAGCATTTAATAGTGCTTTTGCTTTTGCCACTAATTAAAATGAAAGTGATTCGAACGTGATTTCAGGCATAAAATCGCATATCCTGGAGGCACACATCTCATAATCTTGTTGATATGAATATGCATCACATACAAATTAAATCTATTTCTGGCATGATGATTTGAAACGGCGAGCACACATGCAGATGAATATTAATGGACATGTCAAGTATTCCCAAGTCGCTGGAATCCTTTTCTTAAGAAGGGGAAAGTGAATTTCGTGCATTCTCAGCACTTTCCTTTTTTGTAGTAGCTGTAGCAGTAGCGATAAGCACTTTCCCTCTTCTCATTCCATATTGTGCATAGATAAGCAATAAAAACTGGAGATGTGGGAAGAGCAATTTGACTTGCTATAACTGGAAACATAAGCCATATAAGCCGCAAAAATTATTCTCTTTATATAATCAAAATCATTTTCACTGGTGTGGTGTAGTATACCGAAGAGATTATCTTATCCGCCAACTTGTCCGAGTTAATAATAGTAATAACTCTGCCAACGTGTACACTTATCGCTACAACCCTCCAATTCCAATAAGTAACAGCGGACTCTCTCTCTCCTCCTTTGCAATTCACTCGCTAAACTGTGTTATTGCACGGATTAAATAGGGATCCCAATCCAGAGAAGCATATGCATACT
>JAHZND010001438.1:0-25022 GCA_027744115.1 Acrocyrtus sp. NNG-2020 | reverse complement strand
CTTTTACTCATGCACTTTTCTCGGAAAATCTAAGCAAGGACTTTGCAAATTGTCTTACATAAAATGTTGGCAAAATGACAATGAAACCATGAAATCGAAGACCTACATGTAAAACTATCATGAATCATGGTGTAGTCTAATTACTCACAACAAGTCAACTTTTTAGATAATTAATTTTAACTTGAAACTAACATTAATCTTGACAATGCTTAAATGTTTGCTGGAATTGAAGGATGGTGTAATATGAGACACGTATGTACGTCGCGTCAAGATTTTCAGGTAGGTAGCCTCACTCACTCTTGCGGATATGACGCGTGTTTTTACGAAAAAACTGAAGCTAGGAGATGCAACGACATGAAAAATGAAGGTGATTTCATGAAACAAAAACAAAGTTATTCGAGTTCTGAGAATCTCTTTGACTTTGAAGATGTCTTTTTTGAAGACTTTGTCCAGACAGATAAATTATCATAATAGAATTATGCATCATAATAGATATATGTTATTATTCGTTCGATGGTAGATCGCCATATAAGATATACAATTTATTATTGCAGGAAATAACAAATGGCATATGACATAAAATGAATGCCTGGTATATTATATGTATACACGTGCATTATCTTTGACTTACATACACGAAAACCTGACAAGCAGAGCAAACATTGCGAAATAATTTTTGCTTATGTGAAATCTTAATATAATCTTAAAATATAAAACTCCTACTCACAATCTAATTTTCTCCTGTTTATAATTAACATTTAACAGATTCCCTCTATTTTTGTAGCATTTACTGAATATAATCAATTATTTTTAAAAACGATTTTTTTCTAAGATTTTTAAACGTTACTTGCATTAGTTTGCGGCTTATTTCTAACGTCATTTAGAAACGTTAAGAATTGTACTTTTGCGGGAGGTGGGGCATAGATTGATTTCAAATCATCTATGAACTCCTTCGTAAAATACATGCCCACTGGCTTAAAGCACAGCTCAGCAAAGCAGAATAATGTGGACACAGTTTTTCTGCTGCCGTAGTATCCTTTGTCAAAAAACAAGAAGAAAATAAATTCCGAGAGGAGAAGAACAAACAAAATGTTTGAGTATATAAGCCATATTCTTGATGAAAATATCGATATGTCGGCATCTCTGGAACTCTAGATAATATATGAATGAAATCAACATTAAGTCAGCTTGTAATTTCGGGGGAAAGTGAAGTATACTTTGTGCATAGAAAATAATTGAATATTTACCAATTTAAGAGAAATGAACTGGTAGTAGGTTATTATGAATTGGATTATGTTCAGAATGAATGCCATACACCACAGGAAGACAGCTACTCCTTGTTCTAAGTGAAGAAAGGCACAAACAGTCATGAGAAAGATGGTTTTTCAATTTTTGAAGCAGTACTAATAGTAAAGTCTAAACGGTATGTTTCTTAATTACTTAACAAAGGAAACAGGTAAATGTGAGAATAGAATTACGTACTTTCTTTTGGAGTAAAAAATCCATTCCTAGATCTTCCGTCAGGTGTCCTTTCGTACATGAGCCGGTATATATACAGTCCCATTATTGCGAGAGGAAACACCTTATATAAATGCGATGACACAAACAATATCACGATGACTCATTCATGACAAGTGAGTGGCAATGCAGGATTAGTAAACGGAATTTCACTGCATTTTGTCTGGTTGTGTGCTCTATATACGCACAGACTGTGAGACAGGGCAATATGCAACAAGCTCTCTAGGAGAGTAGTAATCCAGATAGACAATGAAATTACAAATGCCACAAAGAAATGTGATATACCTAGATCACATTTATATGTTTTTAGTATTTATAAAGATAATGGAGTAAGTTTTAATGTCATTTTACCATGTCTAATGCAGCGCATATACGAACAGACCTTCTCCGCTTCCAAGGGTCACCACTGTCACCTGCCATTTTTGTCACTTTCTTTCTCTGCANAGACCTTCTCCGCTTCCAAGGGTCACCACTGTCACCTGCCATTTTTGTCACTTTCTTTCTCTGCAACTAAATTACACTTTATTGGTGAACATGCAGGTTTTAAGAGCACGCTTGTCACTCGCACGATTAACGCACCACTAATAATGGATCATGTAATGGGCAAGACAAAGCGACAAGACTGCGTTTACTCTTTAGTCTCCTGTTACAATGGGAGGAAAAATGGACTGAAAGAGAGAAATATCAAATTAGTTTGCCGAGTTCGTTTGTAATGCGATTCCTAAGAAAGAAAAAGTCCTTCTCGCCTGCTTTCCAAAAAGACACATGCTTATTTTCTTGTAATGTGGTGTACTTGTAGTTGTCTGATAGGTATTGTACTTCCCAAGTTGGGTCGAGTTCAACTAACCTGATGTTCCGTTGAGAGAGTTGCTGTTTTATCTAAATGTAAGTTTTATTTCATCTCGGCACATTATTCTACCTACCTACATATCCTAGCATTCTTATTTCCGCATCGCTTCCCTGAAAATGATTGTCTCTTCTTGCCACTATATAAAGCTTTAGCAGCTCCGACTTTGGGAACACTGACTAAGATAATGCCTCCTCGTAAAATGTATAACCTCTGTGCTAAGAGATCGCTAACGAATCCGGAGTATATATACTAAACAAATTTTTACCTCATTTTTTACCCATGCTACTTTATCTGAAGTTACATGATACCTCCTCTTCCGCTAAGTACCGTGTGTAAAGAGAAGCAAACCAAAAAGCAAATAAATATTACACTTTAAGCATGCACTTTTCCCGTACAAATAGTTGTCGAATACATGCAGTGCTAAACGAGATGGCTTTTATTTTTAGACGATCAGGAACCACGTACTGCAAAAACAATTTGGCTGTTAGACAGTTATTGTGATCCCACAAAATGCCTCGTTGTTGTTGTGTCAGAATCGGAAAGTTGGTGAAATGCAAAGCAGTGTAATTTTCATGGCGTGTAATCATCATCGGTTTTATTTACGGTTAACACTCCTTTTCAATATAAACATTCCACGGATCGTGCAATGCAAATTCATTTCATGACGAGGCATTACGAATCTGCTTTATGCACCAATGATCCGTACCCGAAACTGCAATTCTTTCTCAATTATGGGGGAGAAATATTTCACTTTCGATATTCGACTCGTGATCCCAAATCCCAGGTTGATCGCTAATACTATAGCCACATCCTGTTTAGATTTTCTGTCAACGCATTTAGCAATCAGACAAATAGAGTAGGTGTCAGCGAGGTGTGTTTTCATCCACAAATATATTTTGCAGACTGGTAAGTGTCAATCGTCACGAGATAGACGGCACGAGAACGGAAAGCGTAGTTGGTCGTGTGCTTCGCCTCCTTCGGTGCCAGTGTCAGTCTTTGTTTTCCCTAATCTTCGTAGAGCGCATGCAACTCTGTTTAGTTTGTAGCTTGATCACTTCACCCTGAAGGTGGTGAGGCACGTCCCACCCATTCAAGGTAATGCAGTTACCTACTCCAGATCCCCCAAATCCCAACAGCAACATTCCAACTAAAGTATTCTCAACATTTACCTTTACTTCATGCCATTGACGACATATAAAATTGTTTTCATAAGCTTATGACCTAAAAGCTGCTTTAAATCTACTTTTTCATCGGCCAATTTTTAAAAGAGTCAGAAAGCTAATTATCAATGACAGTTTTTTCCATGCTTGGTTAAATGACTTTAATTAACCAGCAATAATAAATTATATCTTTTTCTATCTGGCTTCTGAATCTGAAGCCTCTTTTAATTTCCTGGCTCCTCCTTCCCGCATGGTCACAGACACCCAAGTTATTTTTCAGAGAAAGATAAGATGAAAATTGAAGATAGTCGAAGGCAGCGGACATAACAATTTTTATTCAGTTATTACGGCGAAAAAAACTGAGCCAGTTCAAAATGAAATATGAGCATGCTCTAGGTATGCGAATTGCCAATTACAGATGCATATTAGCATACTTTCTTCATCTGTCTTTCTGTTATTACTACGAAAAAACTGAGCCAGTTCAAAATGAAATATGAGCATGCTCTAGGTATGCGAATTGCCAATTACAGATGCATATTAGCATACTTTCTTCATCTGTCTTTCCTAATCCGTACTACAAATAGCCGTACTCAATGTTTGCCAAAGTCATCAAGGCTTTTGTTATGCAATTCATTGAAGATTCCACAAATTCTAGAATGAGGTATTCATTTTTATTCAGCTCTCTCAACATGTGGAACACATATATTTGAACTTTTACTTTATTACTTCCATATTCACTGCGCACAAATGTTTTAGCAGAAATGAGGAAGTGACACTGCGGATAACGTTTAGAAATTTCCTATACACATATGAATACATGAATGCATGAATACATTCCGAGCTTAAAGCACCTAATCTCAAGCGTCCACAAACGAGCATGTTGGACTGCTCTCATTATCCATTGATACTTTTGCTATAAGCATATAACTTTCAAATCGTTAGTGCTATTATTACATAACTAACCCCCTCTTATTTATGGCTTTGCAAAACCTGATTTTATCTCGTGTGCAGTTTTACAAGTGATCATTTCCGTATAATTTACCGTGTTGACATTTGAGCTTAATTACACTAAAAGTAATACTGGTCATGGCCGTGACAAAATCGGTATACTTGGTGCAGATCAGTTAGTATCAGAATTTGTGTGGTCATTGAGCTAGTTACGTAATATCTGTAACTATTCATTTTTTACAGTGCAATAGTGAATGCAAACACAATTGAGAAAATATTACTATAAAATGTTAATCCCAGCGGTTACTTGACTTTGTGTTAACTTTCATTTTCCTGAATTTCAATGGCTACATCGCTATCCCCAGCTTTATTGGACTTTGACACAAGGCTCTTTGTGGACGACAGGGACTTTCTGGAAATAAAGACTTCCTGTTTAAGATCGTCAATTGACTCCCGTACGAAATAAAGACCAAGTACACGAATAAGTATCTGCAGTCCACACAGAACCCACACAAGCGGAAACACGGGGTTTCTTCTTGTTGTTAAGTAAACTAATTTGACCATTATCAGGCCCAAAACGATGAAGGATATTCGCATCCACTTCTGACACTTTTTAATTGTAACTTGTGGTCCTAAGGCATCCTGAAATGAAATTATCGGTAAAATTGTAAATGCATATATTTAACACTGCTTTCGTTTACAGCGCATTAAAATAAAGTTATCGTTATAGCTTACCTGATACGTTACAAGAAATAAATTGTAGGCTGTTCGCATCTGAAGAAAAGTGATAAAGAAGACGCCCACCCATACAGCGGTCGATGCTAAAATANTTATAGCTTACCTGATACGTTACAAGAAATAAATTGTAGGCTGTTCGCATCTGAAGAAAAGTGATAAAGAAGACGCCCACCCATATAGCGGTCGATGCTAAAATAACTTTGCATACAAATTTTTTTAAAAAATTAGTCTGCTGCTTTTTTACATTTAATGCATTCAGCAACGCTTGTAATGAGCTGAGCTAGGAATTTAATGATGCATGGTTTACATCCGCTTACGAGTGAATTTCGAGAGAAGTCCATTTGTGATATCGATAATTATCGTGTTGAAAAATACTCCTCCTACTAGATAAAAGCCCAAGAGGAATATTGCTAAAACCTTGAAAGATGTTCAAAACGAATGTCACTCAACAAATCACTTTTCTAAAGAGGAAACTCTAATTTTATGAATCTTACAGTATCGAAAGCTGCCAGTGTACGAATGGCTTCTTTATCCCTCCAGTTAATAGATTCCATGCTGAGCGACATGATGGTTTGTGATGGCTTTCGGGTTGACCGCAGATATACCTAGCCAATTCGATAGTTAGCTCCAAAAAATGGCACTTGGAAAGGTATGAGCCGCAGCTTAGTAGGTGGAACTTGAAGTGAACTGGAATGCACTACGAAGAAATTTTTTTCTGTAGCTTTCTTGCACAACTTACTCGTATATGTGTGAAAATTAGGAGAAAGTTCACGCTGTCGGCTCCTTCAGTTTCGGAAGATTTTGTTAGTGTAAAGGACGCTACTTTCTCGAAATCTTGGTGATAATGATAAAGTGTAAAAAGGCGAGACTCCAAATGTAGTACGAGTAAAAGGACTTAGCATACGGTGATTTATCGGTGACATCGGATGGATATATAGAGATGTTCATTTGTGATAGCTGCTCAACCTATTGACGTAAAGAAACTCCATTGGGCTGAGTATGGAGCAGCTGTACCCATAATTACGGTTGCAACTACGACATGACGAAAAAGATCTATTTCGTTTTCCATCTGAAACGTGAACATGCGGGTGTACTTGTTTCAGTAAACCATAAAAATATTAGCCTGGCATATTTCAGACGTAAGAAGTTAATATTCTCCATCTCNACGAAAAAGATCTATTTCGTTTTCCATCTGAAACGTGAACATGCGGGTGTACTTGTTTCAGTAAACCATAAAAATATTAGCCTCGCATATTTCAGACGTAAGAAGTTAATATTCCCCATCTCTCAGGCTGAGACGGAAATCGTGCGAAATCTTGGCTTTTGCACGCAGATACAACACTGAGTTATGGTAAAAATCAAGGTGACATACTCTGTTTGAGAATATTTTTAGAACTATTCATAAATTCATAAAACGAATGTTTGAACTATCACCAGCTTGCCAGCAGGATGTTATGCAAAGTCAGTTCACCCAAGAGACAGCTCTTCCGTAATTCCGACGTACGCGTTTATGGACCTGCACAAAGTTCATTAATTTAATCCGCTAGGATGCCGACAGAATGGCATTGTACGATGGCTTTCTACATTTTTTGCAAAAAAATTTGATAGTATTAGCAACGGCAGCTGAATTTCCCCTCGACATGTTACGCAACTTGGCTATTAGAAACATTATTTATTGCACTTTTAATTAGCAAATATCGAATTTCCTTTAATCATCATCCAACGAATTATACATAGAAAATGACTTAGCCATATGCAAAATGAAACCGGGCCATTTGTGAAGTAAGCAGCACAAGATAACGGGGAAAGGATGCATGGCTTAACTTTCATGACTTTTACATAGCTTTATTTTAATTGTACCTTGATGATCTCAAATTCATCATTGGGTAACTACAAGAAATAAACGAGAATTTAATGTCTTCGACATGCTGAATTACTACTAGTTAATTACCTAAAAATAAAATACATTTCGTAATGATGCATTGCAGCTTAACTATAAGCACAATGTTAAATCACATCCCATACTTACTAGCTTATATGTACATACAAAAATTGGCCTTTTAATGGTTAACATGTATTCAAACTATAAATTAGCGGGGTTATTAACTACTCCTCTAGAGATTTCGTTGTATGTAAAACATGTGCTTATAACAAAAAGTATACCAAGAATCACAAAACAGTCGAATGTGCAAACACAACTAAACATATTATATGGACTATTACATGAATTAGAGAAAGGAAAAATATAGTTCGCGTATTAATATATGTTTGACTCTATAATATTTTTTTAAAAAGGAAAGACGGAAGGGGACAGGTTCAGGCTGAATAGAGTAACGTAATAAGAAATAGAGTCGATCCCAACACAAGTGCAAAAACGGAAGATAACTCTGATTTATATCGGTTCAAGTGCAAGCTACTCACTTATGGTTTCCAACTTCACAGAAAGAGCCATTAAGCAGGCGAATACAGTCATCACCATTTTGTGCTTTACTTCCGATATGTCTTCTGGCAGGGCGTATACGCGTGCACCAGCTCGTCTAGCCATTGACACTGCATACTTGGCATTTGCCAAATTGTCATGAGGAGAGCCGCTATCCTTCACCAAACTGTAGTCGATACTTCCGGGCTTTATGGAGTCGATCAGGTCCAAAACAACTTTGGCATTTTGAATACTCGAGTCTTGGAAGTTTCGAATGCTCGTAGTTTTTCCAGCTGAAGCCAGCTTTGCATTTACCCATTGCACAATCTCCTTCTCAGTTATGGGGGCATTACCATTGCTGGTCAGTTGGGTTAGAATGGAGAGTGTGTAAGCTCTCATTAGCTGCCATATGAGGGCTAATGTTAAGGTTGGGTTACCTTCGTTGATATCTTGTCCAGCTATTCCAACTAAAGAAAATTTTAATTGTTTTACCTAACAAAACACTATAATTACAGTTTTCCAAAACTTCCATGAAACGACGCAGCTTCGAAAATTTCTTGTGGACGCGGTTCCAGTCAACAATGCCAGGCTTGATAATGTCATACAGTTGGAAAATAATCAGGCCATCGGTAAGGTCCGAATAAAGCCAGTTGACGTGAGGTGCCACACCCAGGCTGTTCATCCAATTCCTGCAAATAATGGCATTATAAAAAAGTTTAGATAGGTAATTTACATACATCATCATATCACTCAATTCAAAACCCGTCTCATGTCGTGAAAATTCATGCTCGTTTTCAGCTTTTATTTTGAAAATTATAGCAAATTATTAATGCTAATTAATTTTGGTATTTGGGTTTTTCATGACATGTAGGTAGGAGTAAAATGTTTATGCATTGCATGACAGGAATCACGATCACGCTGTTAAATCTACAAAAACATGAAATGAAGTGTCATATTTGGAACCGTTACGTTTTGCAACATCTTCCATCTTCAGGCTAGTACAGAGCCTTTCAAACTCGATTACCGATAGCTTGTTACGGTGAGACTTGTCGTCACTATCAAACTCGTGTATGATTTGCCGAATTTGCCATCCCGGAAGTTTTAACCCAACTCGATCTAATGCATCCTTTAACTCGTTAGCTTCAATGTAGCCGCTCCCATCTGCGTCTATTTCCTTGAAGACTTCATGAATTTCCTTCACTTCTTCGTCAGATATCCTCACTGGGGAGGGAGAATGGCCGTTCCGATCCATTTTTCTGAAACAACAAAAAACATTTTTATGAAAAGATATAAAAACATTCTAAATGTATAGCTCTGTGAAAACTAATCTAACATGAATCTTCTAGAAATAACCCATGCAGTCTCCTAAATTCCCATGAAAATACCTATTTAATGGTTTTATATCTAAAAACTTGTTTTTAGGAAATCTTATGCTCATTTTGAAATATCTAAACTACGCAGTTGCTTCAAGAGATTCACTGAAGACGCTTACGATAGTCAACTGAAGTCTTCCCAAAAAGTTAAATGACCACCAGGCCTTGATAAGTGGAGAATGCTCACTTAAGTTTCCTTGCCTCAAGTTTTTATGGAATAAATATATCACAGCTTAAGAGTGCTGTCATGGACTGAAATCAGCGCTCGGCACTCAATTGAATTACAGAGCATCCACTCCACTCTCCTGACAGATTTCCTTTTGATGAATACCTTTCGTGGTTTATCGTATTGGTTTATGCGGAATGATGTCATACGCCAACTTGTATCTCATCACTTGTCACTAATAAAAAATAGGTCTTCCACAGAAACCCTCAGTTGAACTGCTGCTGCTCTCCTGAGCAGTACGAATATGCATGTGCCGTAAGGTTAATATAATATTTTTATTCAATCAAGGTTAAACAAGCACTCGCTTCATCTGTTCTCACAACCATCAGATCAGTATGTACGAAAATTAATGTGCGATATTATAATGAGCTATACTCTCGTACTGCTCGTTACGCTGCACAGCTTCTTCCAGCTTTTGCCTTTTGCTATACCTAATATTCCCATGAACCAAAAACGTATATTTTTGCAACTCTAGCAGATTCCGAGGAATAATAATGCTCCATCAGCCACTTGATCTACTCCATAGGATTAACATTTTTTTGCGTTCAACTTTTCAACAAATTTTATTACAGCAGTTGCATCGTTAAAAGTAATTATTTCGAATTAGGTATAATAATTTACTATTACTTCTTGATCTACTACTCCATAGGATTAACATTTTTTTGCGTTCAACTTTTCAACAAATTTTATTACAGCAGTTGCATCGTTAAAAGTAATTATTTCGAATTAGGTATAATAATTTACTATTACTTTCAGATGCTCATACCTACTTTAATCCTTCAACTTCACTCACAAAATTTTTTATTCATTAGCCACTTGCTTGTTATTCAATTAATTCCCAATGTGTAGCAAAAAAAAGTCGGCATTGCTACTTCCTGAAATAACTGATGAATGCGGAATCTGTGTTCTTTTTATCAGAAAAATGTTTGACGGGTAACCTTGTGCCTGGAAATTTTACTTCCAAAGTACAAAGGAATTATTTAAAATGTTGCCCAACGCACAACACAAAGTGTCTTAAACTTTATTGCTACATGTAATCTCTTTAAATCTCTGATTGGGCAATGTGAAGTTGCAGAGCAGCAAAACTATATTGAACACTACAAGAGCAAAAATGCCGTGCCTATGTTATAAAAGGTCTTCATGTATTTTCGACTTTACCAATTTGCTGACTATGACTTGGTCTGGTTGGTATCCACAAGTGTCAAGTGACAGAGAACAAAAATAATTTCATTTCAATACTATCTTGAAAGGAGTCAAATCACTTTTGTTACTTACCATTCAGTAAAAATAGAAACTTATCGCCGGATGAGTAGCAAATGTTGACTGATAAAAAGGCCAAATGTTGTACAAAATGTATTTCTTGTTCCAGAACGTTTCTTGTTACAACTGATACATGTGTGCACCCATATATAACTAGTACTGGACAGGATTCAGGATTCACTTTTTTTTGTCCCGGAGTAACTCTAAAACTAGCTCTTTCCTTTTTTCTGGCTACAGAAAATATATATTTACTTTGTAAAACGAGAACTTTGCATGAACAATCACCAAGCTATGAGCACAACACGAGTCATTTCCTCGGGTGAGCTCTCATTCACAGTTCCAGTCACAATATAACTCACTCGAGTAAACAAAAAGCTCACTTCCAGACTGGGACAATTTGCTGATTACACGGAGCTGATGATAACTGACACTATTATTGCTATTATGTCATGTGTACTATCCATGATGCTCTGTCACTCAGCTAAACAAAAAATTGCTAACTCCTTTCCTGATCACATAAACGACTGAAGTTCGGATCCTGAATAAAATCGAAGAGCAGTTTCGCCTTTTCTATAAGCACATAACCCTCTCGCGTCTTGTATTACACTCACTCACCATATAAGCTTTTTAGCTTCTCAAATGACATAAGACTCTCCCAAGAAGAAGGATGATGATTTGTTGCTCTTATTCATAACTACACGTTTACTACCACAGTCCCATCATAACTGTTTCAGTAGTAGAAAATATTTTTCCCTTATAAGTTCAACTGGCTGAATGTTGAATGAATCGTACCGGATATGATTTTTTTTTCTAGTTGAGTAAGATACCTCTGAGCGATGCTTGTAACTAGTTCGCACAAACAAAGAATTAATGTGCTATAATGGAGTGTGGCTCGTCCTCCCTCTGCAATACGCTACTGTATTTTCTGTTGCCGTATCCCTTACCATGCTCAGAATATTCAGCCAGCGTGGTAATCAGTAATCACCATTACTTATCATTAAAGTCAGAACGAATATATTTTGCGATTGTGTATTGCTAGCCTATCCTCTGATAAATAAGTTGAATGGCGAGTGGCGAGTCAAGTGAATTGAAGATGCTGAGAAATTATGAAACTTCGAGGAAACTCAAAATTAATGGGTTGATCTTCTTCTGTTGCGTAGTCCGATTAGTCATCCTTTAGCATAAGTCAGCGGAGTTGTTGGCTGGTGCTTTAGAGCTCGAGGGAAAAAAAACTACCTATCTTATATGTTTATGGGTGGGTACGCTCACAGCAGCCGTTGAACAGCGTGTGCTTGTTTGTTTGCCCATTCCAAGTTTCTTCTTCATTGGAAAAAGTGCATTTCATGGATTACCTATATCGACTTTAATAACTATTTGCGATAATTGTTGTTTAAATATGTTAGAGCAGACTACGTCATTTTAAGCTACAGTAAGAATACCTAATTACAATGTTTGAGGCAGGTAGAGCGATGATGATGATGCGCACTACACATGTAAAAATTGTGAATGCTTACGGAATACTAAAAAAGTTTTCCTTTGTTTAGTGGGCATTTACTATTACTCACTTCATGCATACATTAGACTTAGATTACCTATGTACGTAAGCGTCCAATTTCTCATAATTTCATATTCTAGCTACTTCTCCGCTGCTACAGTTATTAAATAGCTAGTAAACCTTCCCATATTTCTTTTTTAACATTTGACCCCTTCCTGTCCAACGTGGATATTATACAGTAAAAAGTTTTTTTTTGTTGGATGAGTACCAAGCACCATAGATCTAAAATTTTAATGAAGCTAAGCGTGACACTATGAAAAATAAAGCAATTATATTTTTGCTCGCTCATGAGTGTGCCTCAAAACCAGGGAATGTGACGCTTACAAGGGAGGGGACAATTAGCTTAGAGAGTTGGTTAAAATGGCATGAAAAACAATAAAAATGAGTCATTTGAGGGAGTGTAATGTTACCAGTTTACAACACACATCATCGCAAAAGCAGAGCTTGTGTGAAGAAGCACACAGTCAGAGTCAGCTTTGAGGTAGGGAATAGTGCGATGATGATGACATGATATCGAGAGAATATTAAACACTTCGCCCAGATCACTGGCTATATGTATCGTTGTGCTAGTACTCTCGGCAGTGACTGATTTACTAATAGATCTGAGGTAAACTAAAACCTAGTTGATAACACTATCTGTTCTCTCTTGTATGTGTTGCAGGCTTAAAATAAAATGAGAAAAAAAGTTTTATGACACTTTCAGCGTAATAATAACTTGAGACTTTGAGAGTAGTGGCTGGTTTAGCGAAGCATTTTGAGCTCGTTCGCTCATCCATTTTGCCCTGTTGTATCGGAAAGTACTCCGACATGACAGGAGAGGATAAGACCTCTTGTAATGAATATTTTTGATGGGGGTCGTTTTCTGAGCTTTATCATTATCAACGCGAGGTTGTGTTAAAAAAAATTCTTCATGGCTGCGCAACAACTACCACGATCTACGGCAAAACATGATGAAATGAAAATAAATGTGTGATGCAAAAAGACCAACTTAGAGATTACTTCTGCGAAAGAAGAAAAATTACGATATTTTAGAAGTGATCTATCCCACAGGAGTAGTACAAACTCAAGAACTTCAGATCTGTTTGCCTTGAATCAAAGAGTCACTGCTTTACTGGAGGCCAAACACAGAGCAAAACTTGTATATAGCTGTAGTGGGGGCAGCAGACTTGCTGACTGCATTGTCATTGGAAAAATGACGCACCACCACCACCATACCATGCACACAATAATAACGTCGTCATCAGCACATTCCACATGTAGAAAAAAGAGTTAAACGCAAAAAAAAGAAGTATCTATAATATATTTTTAAAAAATGTTTTTTATCGTTGTTCGCCGTCATTAGAGAATGCTTGCTTGGGGTTTTCTAATTCAGAAAATGAGTCATTTATTTGAAGACAAGCTCGGCCATGTTATGCTCACGTTGTCCTCTTAACTTAGCAAACTTGTACAGGGACGCTCATGTTGGGCTTGTTTTATTTCACAGCGTGAGCTTTGGGGAGGGAGTTGTTGAAAAATTAAATGGCAATTGTTGTAAAAGATAATTACATTATGCGGCTTGCTATCGTTTTGATCTGTGTGACTTGAGTCGGATTGGACTTTTTTTTGTTATTGGTTGCGTCTCAATCTCAATCAAGAAAAAAAGGGTAGTGCATGGGATTGCCGTATGCCTCTAGCGTAATCTTGCAAGTCATGTTATGCCCCAAATGACAGGGTTGGCTTATAAGCTCCTTTTCTTTCATAATGGGATTGTATCTCTGAATATATATACTGAATGGGATATTGATTCCCTTTTATTAATTGTAGTTAGAAAAATTCTCATTGACAAATTATTTGCACATTGACTTGACTGTCGAAATAGTTTGGGAAAAAAGAGGATCCTATGAATAGAGGAAATTGTGAGCACTCTCAAAATCCATTATTTACGGATTTGTTTGCTGTGAAGAAACTACAGTAATTGCATTTACAAAACTACTTAAGACTATTTGTAGTTGTGGTGTTGCATAATGTATGCACTTTCGCATTTTGTGACGGCTGAAATCCTCCTCGCCTCCTCCTTAAAATCTTCTCCTTCTGTGGATTTTATGTAAGTTGTTGGCGATGAATGATGAGGGGTTTCAGTTTCAGTGAGTAGTAAGAACGGCGAACTCTGCAAAAGTGGGTAATTATCGCCTAACTACATCCTCAAATAGCTAAGACGAAGCAAATATATATGCCGGAACGTGGATTAGACGTAGTGAATCGAAGCAGTTTTAGGATGCAAGCAGAGTGCAGAGCACTCCACTGATTGTGAGAGTAAGCACATCATCATCCGAGCCAAAATGGTTGTGCAAACGTCCGCTTTTCGAGCTGACTGTGGAGAGCATAAGTGCTCTTCAACACATTTTTACCTCACTTTTCTGAAAGTTAAGCGATTGCGAGGAGTAGGAAAGCTTGCAAATTTCGTAATAGGTATTTATAGCTATAAAGTGGTAATAATAGGGGAGCTATACTCCATGGTCGTAAAATTAAGCCAAACCCAGTTTTGAAAAAAGGAACTTACAGCCGCAGAATAGATGCTTATTTAAATGAAAATAAGGTTAGATTAAGATTAATGATGCCTACATTACTTCTGGCTGTGTCCCAATCACTGTCTGACAGGGTAAATTTAGTTATTAAAATTCAGATAGTATCAAAAATGAGAAAAAGGGATCTTGGTTGATAAAATTCCAAAAACTCTGCAGGTAAGCGCAAGTGGATGAAAACCAGCACACAAAAATGTGCAAGTTCTGTGTACTGCGTAGTACGTCCATCATCAGCGACCTCACGGAATTAATGGAAATTAGCATGCACTCGCAAATTAGTTCCATCTAGTAGAAAGTTAATGGAAATTCAATTTCATGTGCTATATACAACACAACCAAAAAATATAAAAACTTTACAGTCACAACAGTAAATTCAGGCCAGAATTCCAAATCTCCTTTATCCTATTAAGTTTATTTACGTAAAACTCTTTTTTTGCTCATGTCAAATAAGTTTTGTTTCTTGAGATCCTGTCGAGAAAAGTAGGTAGGCAGTTTTATAAAACTTTTTTTTGTTCAGCTGCTACATATTTTTTTAAATGGGGAAAACCAAGTAAAGTATACTCATTTGTTTCCGTACGGTTTGCATCCACACGGTTAATGGCTTTCCTGTTTTTTCTTTATTTAATAGTGAATAGTAAATAATATTGAATGTTGTTACTTGTTAGTGAATTTGATACACTTTTTGTTTTTTAAAAAGGAAACATTCAACATGAAAAGTAAATTAAGAGCTGCTACGTTAAGCTAACGAGGTTTTGACAACTTATTGGAAATCCCAGTGAAGAGAGAGAGGATATGGAAATACCTTTTAGTGGAGCTTGTCTTGACTCATGAGGTGCGTATCATTTTGTGCATGAGCAACACAGCAAACTTGATTGACAATTTGGCATTGACATGACAAGAAAGCTAAATCTACCCTTTTGGAAAGTAAAACATTCATAGCCTAAGCAATTGTAGGAATCAAAAATCACTGTTTTTCACTTTATTGTACTTCATTTTCTTGTCTATGACAAGTTATAATTACTCAAAAAGATACATTTACAGGGAACTTCTGCCAGCCACCTTTTCTTCATAAATCACAGTCAGTGCACATCCACATCTTTCAGGTATAGTGAGGTCGAAGCAATTAAAATTATTTAGTCAGTTAAGTAGTGACCACATGGTTTTCATTACTGTCGCTTTGATAGTCCACCGGCATGGGAAAGCGAACCGAGAAGAATTTAATAGTTGGCGTATCATAAGCGAGTTGCTCTAACAGGTCATCAATATAAATGCCAACGTTGTAAATTCCCACCAATCTCCACAGAATTTCAATCACACCAAATGCAGTCACAAGAAACGCGAAACTCCAAGATTGTGCTGACAAAATCCTTGAAAAGCAATTTCCCACTAGGAAAATTAAGTACACGATAGCCCAGTTTTGCCAGACTTTCGTGTTAGTAGCGGACCCTAATAAAAATCCTATTGAAAAGCAATTTCCCACTAGGAAAATTAAGTACACGATAGCCCAGTTTTGCCAGACTTTCGTGTTAGTAGCGGACCCTAATAGATCTGTCTTTTCCTGTCAATTAACAATTTTCACGAATTAATTAACCTCGGAGAAAGTTCACCAGAAACAAGCTATTAAGATAAAGTGACATTGTTGTGCTTACCAAGTACAGCGCTGATAACAACTTCAGCGCTAATGTCATATGTAGCAAGTAGAAGCAAATTATAAAAATAAGGAGGAGCGTAATAAACGGATAACCTAAAAGAAAAGAGAGAACAGCAACAATTTTTTTTTCAAATTTCACCTTTTCACGCTTTACTTTGGTACCAACACAAACAATCTGTCATCATGTACCTCTTTGCTCAGTCTCTGGTGCAGATCCAAAAACAATGCCACAAGAATTTATTCCAATGTACAGCAGTGACTGCGCCTTTTAATTAAAGTATCAATCAAAACTTTCTTCCCATATGTGCAAAATGCCACAATTAAAATTCAGCTTTGCTTACAATATCAACTCCTGCAATAATCCGCACAACCTTTCTCTTGTCGTATGCAGTTATCTGAAAAACACTCATTCTTGATAACAATTCTTACTGTAAAGTTACTTGGAACTTCCAAAATTACTAAGAGATCGTAATAATAGGTTAAATCCACTCTAAGACAATTTCGAGTCACTACCTCACCATCTCATTTTCCTTTTTCCTTTGCAAATTCTCCCAAGATTGAGAACTGCTCAGAACGTGTTTGTTTTACATTCATGTTACTGGTGGACGGACAGGAAGGGACGTGTCTAGATTTCGGAGTATAAACGCTATCGCTATAACTTTGGCCAGATGCCCCTCTCTTGATTGAGAGCTGCTCGGAACGTGTTTGTTTTACATTCATGTTACTGGTGGACGGACAGGAAGGGACGTGTCTAGATTTCAGAGTATAAACGCTATCGCTATAACTTTGGCCAGATGCCCCTCTCTAATTTAGAAGAGCACCAAGGCCGTGTAATCATTTGAATTTTCAAAGCCCTGGCCCTGCATTTCTCGGGTCTCCTCATATCCTGTGGAAAAGTTATGAGTGGTATTTTATTGCCGTGTTTATGAATTTAAATGCGCTTGCTGGGTGGTGTAAAACCAACAGATAAAAGCAGAAAAAAAGTTGCATTACAGTGCAGACGAGAAATTTCCCGTAGTTGAGAAGAGGAAAACCGTTGCGAAAAAAAATACTTGTGGAAGCCAAGCCACTTCACAAAAAAGCAAAAGCAAGCCTTCACCTCCTTTTCGGTGTTTCAGCATTGGGATCTCATATAGCGATGAGTGACCTAGTTTCTGTACATGTGCAAGCTCACTGCAGTTCTATTCTATTGCTTACGTCATCACTCATCAGAAGAGTATCCTGAAAATCCGGATATTTATATCTACCTATATCGGTGTGTGCCTTCAACGAGCAAAGTTTCACCTCATTCTTCTCTCATCATTCAGTCGTTGGAAAGGTAAAAAGTTTATGACGTCATGGAAGAGTATATATCTGCATGGATTATCTTCATGGGAGGATGTGATTTTTTTTATAAAAAAAAGAAAGAGGAAATAACAAAAAAAAAACTTCAAACAATTATATTCTGAGATCACACTTTTTATTCATGAATCGTGATAATTTTTGCATTTTAACACAATGAGATCATTCATGAGTAAAAATATTTAGTTTTTATATCATTTTTAGAATTATATAATTTTATACGCACAACCACACAAACAGAGCAAATTCAAATGACACACTCCAAGTAAAAAGCACAATAAATATTTTTTATGTATTATCGGTAAATTAAAAGGCTATGTAGGTCAAGCTCAGCAATAAGAAACGTAATGGGTACAACTGGATTCTGTGATTTTGGTGGTGCTACATGCGGTTAGCTTTATATTTTTTTGCGTATTTGTATGACGAGTATGGTTTACCTACTTACTATACAGTTTTAAAATGATGTAACGAATGACAAAGTCAGTAAAGTGAGCGGCTGGCTCTTAACGAGTGTGTACTTGAGAGCCTTTTCTTGGGGGAAAATGTCTCTTCAGTCTGCGAATTTAATTTTCCTGAATTTCTTCTCAGCTTCCCAAGAAAACAAATTTTGGGAGCCAATTTCCACGAACAATTTTATTTTACAATGTCAGATACTTTTTTTACACATGAAAAAAAAATTAAATTGGCGGCAGTAAAAAAATAAATTGGGTTAAAGCAAGGATCTGCAAGAAATAGTACTTTTCTAGTGATGATGTCGGTTATCATATTTCGCTGAAAAACGGAATTACCAAGAAAATGCTCTGCTGTGCCTGTGTGTGTGCAATCTAACGAGTGTGTACTTGAGAGCCTTTTCTTGGGGGAAAATGTCTCTTCAGTCTGCGAATTTAATTTTCCTGACTTTCTTCTCAGCTTCCCAAGAAAACAAATTTTGGGAGCCAATTTCCACGAACAATTTTATTTTACAATGTCAGATACTTTTTTTACACATGAAAAAAAATTAAATTGACGGCAGTAAAAAAATAAATTGGGTTAAAGCAAGGATCTGCAAGAAATAGTACTTTTCTAGTGATGATGTCGGTTATCATATCATATTTCGCTGAAAACGGAATTACCAAGAAAATGCTCTGCTGTGCCTGTGTGTGTGCAATCGCATTTGATGTTTGATGCGTGTTTTTTAAGACGATGAGATTCCTCTGAAAATTAATTTCAGCTGGAATTTACACACACTCACACTAGTGCAAGATTATTTAGTTTTGATAATTCTAGAAAAATCATTTTTGGAAATCATTTCGGAAATTATTATTGTGTATTGGAGTAGTACTCAATACATCAACTTATTGTATGTAAAGCTCTGTATTGTAAGATGCGATTACAGTTTTTTTCCTTACAAATACCCTTTTTACGCTAAAGTTAAGTATACATTTCATATAAATATTAATTGCATTATATGATGAACATACAGTGTACAGTATTGTTTTTTTTGCAGCTCTATTCCATGATTATTATTAAATATCCTCTATTAAAAGGTATATACAAAGTTTTTTATTGTAGCTACTCTAAATGTCGTACGTATAAAGATAAACATTTTTTTTCTGGATTTAAGATTTCCCTTCATTTATTTGTCTCCTTATGCTGAGTTATAGCTTTTTTTATTGTCCTATTTTGCATCCGGTGGTGTATGTAGGAATTGTATAAACATATTTTTTATGATTGAACTGTATTGTCATTGGCATTTAAAATATCTGTAAGTATATATATTTTAAACGATGCTTTCTCTTAAAATTTCTTGCTTAGCTAGTCCTCATATTTTTTTTTAAAAATTAGTATTGCATTCAGTTTCGAAGAGGTATTAATGCCGCTCAAAATTGTCTTCTAGCAGTTCTTTTTCAGTTAGGCAGTGTGAACAATGACGTAATAATGGAATGGCCTTTTTTCTTTGGCAATCACATATAGTAATAATTTTTTTTTCAGAAGAGATGTTGAAGTTGAAACTGGAGTAAAACATTTTCTACTTTTAGATTTTTTTTTGTATTGCCGCATTTCCATCACTGAACTATCAGTCTACCTCTGCACTAGTACTAGTAATCAATTTTTTTATTGAGTTAAAAATATGTACAGCTAAGAAATACTTAAAAATGTATAATGTTTTACCAATCATGCTTTTCTACTTGCTCTTCTTCTGATTTACTTTAAAATGGCCTCTTTCCTATTGAGGTAAAAGTTAGTTACACTCAACTAATATAAATTCTGGAGAGTATTGATTTGTTACAGCTAGTTCAATTTACTGTTTTTTAGCTACGAATTTATCCTCGAATGAAGCAAACTTGCAGCTTCCTCATTATTGTATCAACACATCATTTTTTTTGGCACATTTAACATGACATGGGTTTTACTATCTAGTTAATCATTTACTCTCATTACAAAATTAATGATAAGTGAGTACCGCGAAAATTAAAGAGTACTTAGGAGCTCGTTTTTTTTAAAAAACGCGTTTTATGGACGTCGAGGAAAAGTAAAATTATTGTATTGATGAGTACGAAGCTTACCAGCACCGGCGTTGGTGAGACTATCACTTATATAATAGGCATTTTTGTAAGTTATTATTGTATTAGTCACCTACCTATGCACCAAATATCCCTATGAAGTTGTACTTACTTTTACTGACGATTCAAAATGGATTCTTTTTACCAGCTAGCATTTTTATTATCTTCTTTCACGGATTTTTTTTCAATCCTATGACACGGTTAGCAATTTATTGTTTTTATCAGGTATTGTCAGGTATCTAAAACTTTTATGTTATAATTAAATACGCTTTTGTATCTCCGGTTCGATCAAATTAACTTGTGATTGTTTTCCGTCATCCATCTTTACTCGCGGTAGTATATGATATAGATCAGTTTAAACTTTTCAGATTATTGTCTACACAGATTTTGTGTATTCATCTGGTTGAAATACCTAAGTCAGAGAGGTAATTTTTTCGCAGATCTTCTTAAAAGCTACGAATTACTATTTTCAATTATTGTTTTTTAGGATAACGTCTTCTTAAGCTTTTTTTAAAAAACGGAGCTGGTAAACTATGTATATAGTCGCGAAAATGAATCTTACAAGACTGCAAGTGAGTACACCGTAAACTTTCTCCCTTTGCTGTGGACCGATATAATTTTAGCGAAGTTTAAGAGATCACCTAAAAATCTAGTCTGTTTCAGCTTTGCGATTGTACGAGAAGTATCAGTTTAATGATATATATTTTACAATTAAACTCTGCTATACCAGCCACTCAAAGGGGCAAGACGAATGTCAGGGAGGCTGCTTCATGGAATTTATTGGAGTTGTGTAGTAGTAATTTGAATAGTTATATGTGGCGTAGTTGTTACAAGGGGACCGATACTGTTTTGACTTTGGCTGGGGGTAAGTAAAGTAGAAATTATAGTTTGGAATTGGCTGAAGGGGGATTTTGGTCGCGTTGTAGGTGGAAATCGGCTGATTGGCAGTGGAAGGAGGGTATACGGCAGCGGCAGCTGGTGTTGAAGGAACTAGAATTGGCGGTGAAGCGATGTATGTACCCAAGGGTAGCTGGCGAGATCCAGCGGTTTGCGGATCCGCGTTTACTGTCGATGCTGTGACCAGTGTCCGCGAGGGTTCCTGGTTTGCTGAGGACGCTGTCGGTTGAGTTCTCACTGGAATCATCAGTTGTGTGGTGACAGATGACAATCTTCTTCTTCTCTGTGGCGGTGGCATGTCCAAGGCGGTAGTTGTAGTATGCGGTGTACATGTAGCTTCCCTGAGACAGATATTTGTAAACTGGACGGCATATATCATAAAGGAAATTGTTGACGGTCATCAGAGTGAGGGCCCGGTATATTATTTTCATTGCGTGAAACAACAAGGTCATTAGTACTTTAGTTACGTCCTTCGGTGGACCACGTTCGTTCCTTTAAAATTAGATTAATGGCATAGCCCATTTCACCGATGTAGAAGACGAAAGTGAACATCGCGATGTAGTACCAAACTTGGCAGTTTCCAACTGTGTACTCCGAATAGCACTAAAACACAAAATAGGCAGAGTTGGATATACCTGCTTTGGCAAAAAGAGAAACTTTCTCTGGGAAAAATTGAATTCCTCAGAGAAAATAAATTTAGTTATGTTTTTACCATCTGGAAAAGCTGCAATAAAAATCATGTAAGTTCATTTTGAAAAATGCTAACAAAAAAATCATCAAAATGAAAAGAAACTTGTGATATGCGTCCACTGCGAATCTGTAAAAGATATTCTGTGTGGGAGGCAAGCAAAAAAAGTATTTTTTTCCTAGGCTGCATGGGAAAATCCGGGGCAGCGAAATATTGCAAAATTTGATTAGGACGTGAATGTAACAGGAACAAATTTGATTTTCATATAGAGATTCTCTGCCAATTAAGTTGTACTTGGCATCTCACTCATGCGTGCGATACAAATTTGGGTGCAAAGCGAAACACTGACTTGAAGCAATTTACCTCTCTCGTGGCAGCTAGGAGCCAAATGCCCATAATGAACTGGAGAACGTATACACAGAGAATAGTCATCCAGGCGAGAACCAAATACCAGCGGTCTGTAACCATATACTCTGAAACAAAAGTAAATAGTTTTTAGCTTGCGTCACTCTCTCCGTGTGGAGAGTGGGAACGGTGAGATAGAGAATCTGATTGAAGATCCGAGTGCTGCCCGCAAGAGAAAGTAAAGTACTTGTTAATGGAGAGACTAACAAAGTTATACTCCTCCATTTTCACTTCCCATTCTCAAAGTTGTAATTCGCTTAAACTTGTTACAGAGCACTTTTCTCGACTAATTTAGTTCCTTACATTAATGGAAATTTTTATTGGGAGAGTTTTAATCAGATTGACCAGCACATTGGCTCACTCTCACCGATGGACTACACAGCAAACTCTCAGCAACAAATTGAAGTGCGCCCTTCGCTTGCGTGCCCACTCTTCTTTGGCTCTGTTCCCTGCTGCCGCATTTTTGTTTTGACATTAAGGAGGAAATGAGTAGGTACAGTTATGAATGAAACTTTACCTGGTATGTCTGCCATCTTCTTGTCGTTGAAAGTAAAGGCTAAATCAATAAATGGAATAGTTCCAACAAGCTGCAATGCAAAAAAGGAAATGGGGAAAAAAGTGCGATTGAAAGTATGCTTAATGGAACGGAAGAAGAGCGCGTGTAATTGAATATTTATTACTGCTTGATAGTAAAAAGAGATTTTTTTAGGAAATGAATTGAAAGTGTTTACGATGTTTACCATATCGATTACCGCAACGACTTGCACACGTGTCTTGTATCTATATCGATTAAACCCTTCTTCAGTGTCCATTCTCTACACTTGTAGAATAAGAAGCACTTAAAACTTGCAACCCTCCCTCTAATAACCACCACCAAAACCATGAAATCACAAGACTGCCGTCGCTGCATTCATAGTGGCAAAATTTGGTGAGTGGAATTCTCGTAAAAAATTAGATTTTTATTCGCTCCAGGGACTTTGGTGGAGGCGATGACTGGCCAGCTTCCGAACTTGAGTTTGCAGGCATGGCCTAGCAAAAATTGCTTTACCATTACGAAGCACAAATCTTTTTTTATTTTCCTCCACTACATATCACTATTTCAAACTTGCTCATTCCGTTTGATTCGCTTGAGTTGACGGTAGGAAAAGATTAACGCAATGGCATTTCCAGCCACAAAAATCATATCGAAAAGCCCAAATGAGCACACACTCTCGTCGGAGAGGGCAGCGCAGCAATTTTCTCCAGTTACTGCTCGCATTCAT
The DNA here is from genome assembly GCA_027744115.1 of Acrocyrtus sp. NNG-2020. NCBI lineage: Eukaryota > Metazoa > Arthropoda > Collembola > Entomobryomorpha > Entomobryidae > Acrocyrtus > Acrocyrtus sp. NNG-2020. The sequence goes on along the minus strand of JAHZND010001438.1, from coordinate 1,627 downwards.
GAAGGGACAAAGCCAGCATGACAGTAGCTGTCCCTTTGCTTTATCCCATTTTCAGCAAATTATAAAAACTCCCTCTTTCCTCTTTAACTAAGTTATGATGGCATTACATTAAAATGTGGTTGTGCATATCGCTTCCCTCTTCAAAAAAAAGATTTTTTTATTTTCTTGGAATGGGCTCCTTTGCGCTGTGCGATGTAGCGTCCTTTTCCCCCTCCACCCTCAGAGGAGAGATTAAAGGGAAGTTACACATAAGCAAAAATGGTCTTTTTCCAGAGCTTTAATTTCACTGCGGAATTTCTGCATTTTTTGTGAAGTGTGTCATGTCACCGATGCACCACAATCTCAAGAGTGCTCTTCCCCAATGAAAATAATCTGGGAATGGGAACCGGAGGAGGGAATAATGGAACTCATCATCGGAATGATAACAGCTTCAGAATTTCCCTTTATTGCTTGTTTTTGTTGCTGCTGCTTTGTTGACTTACTGCATAATGCTCTTCGCTTAAGATACAGCTACTACTGGAAATCTTGAATGTTCCGAGTTGAAGCTAAGCACGTATACATGTCTGTACTCGCTGTAAAAGTACATTATTGTTATTGTTGCTCCTATATGCTCTGTACGTACAGCGTACAAGTATTTAGATTAGAGAACTTTTTCTGTCTAGTGTAGAACTGACTCTTTTTCTCGTGCTCAGTAAAATGGTCAATCAGTGAAAAGCTGAGCGGAGCAGAAATTTTTTTTATATTCCTTAGACTAGTGAAATAACATTCATGAGATCACAAAATAACATTTTCCATGCTTTGAAAATGCTTGCCAAAATGGAATGTACGTAGTGCACTCTTCTTTTTTTATATATTCAGCAACGATTTCGCTTATAATTACCTTTTTTCTTCGGATATAGAAAAGAAAGCTCTCTTTTTATGTGTACGGAGCATTACATAATAGAAAATGGTATTAGCGATAATATTATTATCACAATTACATAGAAAAAACTGGTAGCGTCGACTGTAGAAACTAATCACAATAATTTATTGTCACGGCTCTCTCCTTCTCCAGAAGAGTCTTCTAAATTAAAATGCAACAGCGGAAAATATTGCTCTGTAAGACGTTCCATTTTCAAATTTATTGTCGCATTATTGTCGATAAATACGTATCGCGGAGATTATACGTTTTTAGCCTCAACGGTTATTACATACTCATTTCGGGAATATATCGGGGCTGTAGTGATTCTCTGAATAATGCATGACTTTCAGAGATACTTGGAGCGGAAGGTAAGATGAAAATGGGACAAGTATAAAAAACAATTTTTTCCCCCAACTAGGATAAAAATGTAGGAAAAAATCGAGAAAAATGGTAAAATGGTAAAAAAAAAGTCCTCTGCGGATTATGTAATAAACAGGCTGACGCTGATGACGATGCAAATCATTGAGGCATTGTATTGTACTAATAATAATGGTAGGGGAGACCTCATATTTTTTATCTTTTTTCCCCTTTTATGTGGGACAGATGAATACGCGTATTGACGATTTTTTTTCTTCTACTTTTAGTGTGTACCCATCGACGGTGTCTTCCTTCCTGGTTCCGTTTTAGTGACTTTCTTCTTCCTCTCGTAATAAAAAAATATATCTC
>JAHZND010001437.1:0-25410 GCA_027744115.1 Acrocyrtus sp. NNG-2020 | reverse complement strand
AAGAACAGCCATCAAAAGCTGGAATGTTTATTATTTCCTGGAAAACGGGTGCGGGACGCGGGTGCTGAATGTTTACAGCTCGTCTCTTGGAAGAACGACTGTCACGGTCCCAAATCATTAACAGGTAGGTAGAGCGGTGTCGTGACGGAGTTGTAGCAGCCAAACTCTTTCTTTATGTGATACTTTCTTAATTCTCAAAACACTAAAAAAGAGTCCTTCGGGCATTCCATTCAAATGCTACTAATTTACAACAATGGATAATTTGGTATTGGCAGCAGTCCATTCACACGGATAATAAGCTGTGGTAATGGAAATCAAGACATTCTTTTTATGCGGATAACAAAAGGGTGAAGAGCACCTTGATTTTTAAGGACCTTCACTTAAAAGTTGAAAAGCTTTTCAGGATACAGATTACTAGATTCCTCCTTCTTCACCGAATACATATGTGTACGTCAGCACTGCATAACAAATTTACGAACAATATGCATTCGGTTTGGAATACAGACACAAAGCCGAACTACCTCCTACAGCGGTAAACAGAGTCATTTACATTCATGTGGAGTAGTGATGTACGTTTTGTACTCTTTGTGCTCTTGCACAACACGGCTACTTGTTGGCCACCGTTCCTTCTTTGCTTTGATTAATTTCTTTACACAATGCTGCTAAACGTGTGACAACTCACTTTTCAGTTTGCTTCTCAACTCATTAAAAACCTTTCAGTACTCACTTTTTTTTCATGGATCCAATCCAACAATTTAATTTTATTGCAATATGTATTTATTTATTGGTTCAATTGCCGATTTTTATTTTTTTCTTGCTCAATCCCTCCAAAAAAGAAAATTATTTTCTCTCCTGTGCTCTTTTGTGATCCATTCGCTTTTCCAATCCAATTTTTTAAAGCCTTATTGCATCACAAGGGCCACTCGCCTTTTCTCAACAATAAGAGAGCAGGATAAAAAAAAGTTCATGAAAAGGACGCACAACACAGGACATGGACTGCGAAAATAGAAGAGTGTTGCAAAATTCCCATCTGCAGTAGCACAGCCTTTTCCACTTCTCTTCTATTCAACTTTTTTTAATGACAAAAAATCTAACACTGACATACACAGTGTGACCAGCACGCACGACTGTTGGATACCAACTGGTTTGTCATAAAGCATGTGGCACTACAACCTACGTTCATGTTGGTGAGAGGCTTCTCAGTCTACCTGGTATAAAAATGGCTATCGCTATACAGCAATATGTACTCGTACCTATTGTGCTGTAAACAACGGCTTTAACAACCCTCCCCCGTTCCTTACTTGCATGTAAAGACCATAAAATGTTTGTACCTTTTACTGCATGAGCAGTGCATGATGCATATATTTTGCATCAGAGAACCTTTTTCTCTTCAGGTAAGGAAGGTAAGCAAGTCCACAAAAAATTTTATACCTGAGTTTTGTGCGCTTCACTCCACAACAATCGCACTATTGCATTTCGAAGGTACATTAGCACTACACAGCGAAGAAATGAAGAATGAACACAGCGAGAATTACCATTTATCATTAGTAATACGTGAGCTAATGTAAAGTTCGGTCTTATGATATACCTACACCGCAACTCTTTTTTTTACGTTTGATTTGATAGCAGCAATTTCGCTGTTATGAAATGAGTTCAGATGAAAAAATATATATTTAGTACTAGCAAAAACCTAATTCGGTATAAAGGCATATATAATCTTATGAAGCGTTTTTGTAATGATATCATTATGTATGCATGCACATAATATGCAATAGTACCTCCACAATAGAAATTTTTATTCTTGCAATGATCATGATCGTAATCGTAACACACAGTTCATTGGATTTTTAGTGGAACGTGTGTTCTATTATACATTCGTCAGTGGCTCTCTCAGGTACATTTTGATAGGTCAAGCAAATACTACAAAAGTTACAAGTGCACTACAGTTCAGATTTTTCGCTGGGTATCGCTTCCTTCTACTCCATTCTCCATTAGATTATGTGCTACCTAAGTACAATGACAAATGTAATGTATCGTACCACCACGGTTCCGAAAGTCTAAACTGTAATTATTAAAGCACGTCATATAAAGTATAAAAGTTTACGAGTGATATTTATTCCCTTCTTATCCAAAATCCAACAGAGAAAGCAGTGCATTGTTATACCTCCGTTTCTTGCGGCTTGAGTACTTATATGAATTGTAAATGGGGATATGCTTGTATAGCTATAATGCAGTACTTGAAATGCCCACATCAGAGAGTTCAACAAAGGAGTACTCCAGGGTATTTGCCCCCTTCCGTGGTGACTGTGTTTGGTCATGTGAGTGTAAAACGAATTTAATGTAGTTGAAAAAATCCTTCACCACCGGCTTCTGTTTTCTCAATGTTTTCCCTTGTAAATTTTTCCACCGTGGTTCTTTAAACCCAAAACAAAAATGGAATCCTTTGAAGTCAAGCTCAGACTCAGACTTTTTAGCATTCACCACCATCACCTTTTCCACCTAGCTCCTTCTGAATATTTAATGCAAGTTCCACACTCCACACCCTTTTACGAAACAGATAAAAGCACTTGCTCCCACTAACTTCTTACACCTTGTATTTATTTGGCCATTTATGAGAGTAGTAAAAATAATTTTTTATTCTTTTTATCAGACCCATTCCGAGCCTCTCGCGTCTTCCTCCTATCACCTCCTCTAAAACCGCAGTTTTCATACCTGTCCTGGGCTGTCATTGCTTTATGACTCCATCCCATTTATTTCCTCAACAGTGCCTTTGTTGGATCTGTGTGTGCCCTGCATTGTGCATGGAAGGAAGAAGGAGGGAATGAATGAAAAACAGGACGATAAAAATGCTGGAAGGCAGTTGTCATATTATTGCTATCGCGTCACCAACAAAATACGCATCCAACGCTACACGAAACAATATCATTTTGATGGCTTTGGCTTTCCGCATGGTGGTGGTGGTGTGTAGTGGGGAGAGGATTGAAGAATGAAAAAAGCTAACCCTAATTTAATGACTCATGTCGTGTTGTCTCCTTTCTTATGGACATGGATTAATGCACCCCGTTAAAAAAAGACTTGATATGCTTGGATTGCATGAAGCTTTAGCATGAAACAGGAAGCGGAGATGCATGTGATCTTATGGTCAGGGACACACTTACAATACCACGCTCTTTAATGATAGTGTGGTGGTCCAAAAAATTTCCCGTACAAATCTCTCTCTTCAATAAAAAGTAATATGATCTTTTTATTCATTTTGCGCACAACAAAACGTTAAGTCGCCTACAATAAAACGCAATCCATCTTTGATTACAGGTAGGTGAAGAAATATAGGCGGCATGTTAGCCCGAGGGCTTTCAGTACACGAGCCTTATGGTAAAATTATCCTGTGCCGTAACGCCATGCAAAATGCCAAATAGGAGAAAAGTGATGATTTTTTGTCGGCACCGCCGGCTGGATTTTACACTCCCTAATGACATGTTTCGACAAGAAGCTTTTTTTAAGGAAGTAAGAAGTCCCGCAAGCTTCAATTTAAGCCTTCTCGAAAAAATTTCCCCTTTTTCTGGCTCATTTTCAGAAAATCAATAGTAAATGCATTTTCGTCTAATCCGCTGTAAATTAGTGGTTAATACAGAATGACCAACAACAACTCAGACTCCAATAAAAATGACAATTTCACTGCCTGGCTCCGGTGAACCTCCTCTCTTAATAAGAAAAATGTTCTTTAATCGCAGTTGGCAATAATTCAGATGGAAAGGAGGGAAGGAAGAGAAAGCTGTTTTGTTCTGATTCTCATGCAGGAGAGCGTGAGCACGAGGACTTGATGTATATGTGTTCCTGGTCGTGTACACCCACCTTGAAACAACCGGCTCCAGGAAAGTTTCAATTCCCGTCCAATGAACCGAAATTGCTATTACTTCCTCGTAAGAGGGACGGGAATAACAAACAATAACAGTAAAAAACTATGCTTAGCTTGATCGCACAGCTCGATAACGGGCTACGGAGGTAGAATACAACACAAAGTTGGCAACATAAGTGCACCAAAATCATTACATGCATGCTTTTTTGAATACCCCGCAAACATGTAGTTGTGCTCGTATTTCTGCCAAGGAAAATAAAATATGGGCTGCTCGACAAGTGCACCTTCCCACAACAGCTCCAAACCTATTTCCATTTCTCATCAGTAACGCTACGGAAAGAGCGTAAACGCATTAGAAAAACTCCCTTAGGCAGTTCCAGTCATTTGCAGTATTGCAGTGGAGCTGAGAACAAGCGGATTTGCAGAAGAGTGGTTACGCACTGGCACTATACACACGGAAAAACAAAAACTGGCTAGTTTAGATAAGCCGGAGAGTAGAATGAGTAGATTATGTTATTTCCCGCAACATGACAGAGCCAGAGGCATATGCTTTTTTGAGAGATAGGAAAGGAAACTTTTAGTCGTGTGACGGTGGTTGTGGAGTGTTCTCTATGCTACTTGTTCAATTTCTAATAGCGGACCACGTAACCGGCATGAATCTGCATATTTGATTGGGAGTGTGAGTACTCTGGCGCCAGGTCAGAACGACGCGCTATCATCACTGCTTATATGTCCAATCCGTTTTCCTCCCTTTCTCTCGGAGTAAAGCACGAGAACGCAATCAAATATGTACGCAAAATGGAATGATTCACTTTCTTTCAGAGTGGCGAGTGGGTGGATATCGAAAAAAATGTTTGCAGTAGTAGCAAGGGCAAAAGGCGTATATTGTAGTATGTCATTGCGGTGAAGGCGAAATGAAAATAGCATTTTTCTTTGTTGATTTGCTCAAAATCGAGTGGTTTTATTACTCACCAGTAGTATCGACAGCAAAAATACGATTTCAATTTAATATATTTGCCATTCGATATTTAGCAAGAGCTTTCATTATGCATAATCTAAATATATGATGAAGCAGACGAGAGGAAGGAACTGGAACATTTTCTCCTCCTATAACGCGTGCAAAGTTTGCAGCGAACGGCAGAAATTATGATCATTACGAAAGTGTTCGATTTGCTATTCCAAATTGTGCAAAAGCCAGGAACGGCAAAAGCACACAGTTGCTCCATTTCATGTCAACTCCACATTCGTCTCCCTGTTCTATTCTCTCTTCCACGAAATATGACGTCGCTCTTTCCAGATCATAAATTTAATATTCAATTTTTTCGCAGTGTGACTGCAATTAAATAATGCTTTCCAATTTACCCATAATTTCTAGCTGTTTTGCTGTTGATGTCAATATTGCGTTTTTGCGTTGTTCTGCTTCACTTACAAAGGGAGCATTTTGATTTTGAGATAAGAATAAAAAAGCTACATTTTGGCTACTAGCTGACTCTGCATTACAGACTCCGCGTTGTGTTGCGTATCGCTGCAGATTTCGCTTCAAAGAGTTCAGTTTTTTTGGGTGGCAGAGGAAGATAAATCTCAATCAGATTTTATGGTCCCCTATTTACGCATGGCATGATGGGGTTGGAGATTGAATGCGAAAATGCGAATGCATGCAAAATGTCAGAGTACACAGTACGACTTTCAAAACAATACGATCGTTAAAAAGTGTTTTGTAAACTGTAGAATTCATAAAAAAGCAGACATATAAAATTATCTGGACTTTCCTTTAAACGAAGACACTTTAATAGTTGTGATGTTGCGACGAGAGTAGACATGCTGACACATTTAAATAATTTTTATAGGTTCCTATCTCGAAGCGATATTTGAAACAGATCTAACCTATTTAATTTATACGTCAGAGGCAGACAAGAGGGAAACAATGCCAAAATTGCCAAAGAAATGAAAAATATTGCGACAGTTACAATTACCATTCAAGTATGGACAGTTATGTCATAGAGATCTGTATCAGCCCCGCTCTTGTCAGATTTTTTTATTAAAAATTATGACGGCCAAATGTCATCCTGTGATGGGTCAACTAGACTATACAGAGCGTTGAACTCCTTTTTCAAATTGCGAGGGATATTTTAATGTTGTCAGATTTTTTTTATTAAAAATTATGACGGCCAAATGTCATCCTGTGATGGGTCAACTAGACTATACAGAGCGTTGAACTCCTTTTTCAAATTGCGAGGGATATTTAAATGTGAAGAAACAAATGAAATTGAAAAAGCATCTCATACTCTTTCGTTAGCATGTCAGTAAACGGAAATATAAATATTTACTCCGCCATGTCGTAATGCCAATGGCACTCCGCTCTTGCCGATAAACTTATCCTCAAAAAATCAGCAACCAGAAATCTCGTAAACCCGAAAGCATACTTTATTTCTAGGTTGATGGATGCTTCTGACAGCAACAAAATTCATAAAAGTTGCTCCTTGATTTTATTAGAATAGGCATTATTATGAAAAACCGATTACGAACTTAAAACATTCCTCAAGGAAACTTACGATTAGGACCACTTTCAACCAGAAGTTGTTCAGCTGCGGCAAGCTAACATGCCACAAAAGGTGAATTATGGATATAGCAGACTTTTACACGGCTTAAAATAGCAATTCTCATTCCTCCTCTGAAATATATAACCTTTTCTCATCTTGTCAATCCGTAAATTGTATACCTAGGTATGCAGTTGTTGACCATTTCTCCTTTTGTCGTAAAAACAAACCGACTTATACTTAACCTGTTTTCTCTTTTCTTCGTGATAGCATTTCACTATTATTATTATTAGAATGAATGAATTACATCAATGCGGTAGAAGCGTTCCCTGGAAAATCGCCGAATACAATTTATTCTATTAGGATCATGAGCTGCTCATTGTCAGTATTATAACTCAAATTTTAGTTCCACTATTAAATTTTACAGCTAATTTGTTACTCTATAAATTAGCCGTTTCGTTTCAGTAAAACTCATTAAAAGTCAGTTTTATGATTATCTAAGTTTTCAACCCAAAAGAAACAAAATTGTTTCTTATTTCAGTCCTGTTAGAATTGCAGCGGTACAGGAAAACCAATACTACGCACTACTCGGCACAGTAGCAGTAGTAGGTCACGCCAAGGAAAAGTACCTATAAATCAAACGTGATGTCGGCTTGACCTGAGAGCTAAATTTTATGTGTTTTGATGTACCTACGTATAAAAAGTCATCACCGTAATTTCCCAACTGTTCTACTACACTTTCCACACAAGAGTCTACAAAACCGAAACAAAAAATCGTTTAAAACTGACATGACAGTAAGTATGACATCAGCATAGTGCCGTCATCGTCATCATTCACCGCCAACAGTAGCAATAAAAATAGTGTCAACGGAGCAATAATCAAAACTGACCATGCTACAAGTTCAAGTAAACAAGCTGGCACAACCCAGCATTTTTATTACCTTTACCTAGTTAACTAAAAAAAGGTCTGGTGCGCCAGCCCTGTCATGATGTAATTACAAAGAGGAAATTTTTTTAAAAATGAAGCTGTCCGAGCGTCGTTTTTTGTGTTCTCCTTCTGCTAGTTTATTTTCATACCAGGCTAAAATCCCATTTTCTCTCTTCTCATTAAGATTGGAGTGAAATGAATGGCGACATTGAATTTTCCGATTTGAAGGTAAAGGATGTGGATGTGGACTTGCCCCTCGCTACAATGGCATGAAAGAGTGCAACTTTTTTAATAACAAACTACCATATCTCACGAAATACTTGTATGACACGGCACCAAACTCTCCTCTACCTACACATTACTGCCCCGACCTAGCATGCACCTCACCAAAGACTTTAATGCAGGAGTAAGTGCTCAATAAACGGAATGCAGTTTTATGACAAGCCTGCATTATTTTCAATTTAATCTTTTTCGTGATTAACCTGCTGTCTAAGCTGCCTCTTTGTACTCTTTCGATAAAACCTTATTTACTGACTGACAAAAACTACTTCTATTAAAAATCTTTACGATAAAAATGCTCATTTTGACATTGGTGATGTTTCGATGATGTGTTTAAAAATAGCTTTTTTACATTCTCGGCCATCCATACGCAACCTTTTTTTTACATCCGTGTAATTATAAAACTCGGAAGACTGACTCTAGAGCCATCAAAGTCGTAGTCAAATAATGGGCAGGGAGGTCTAGACTCATCGACTATTTCTATTTGTATTTAATTATTCCTTTGTGTATAATATGCAACCAATCTGAAAGTGCCCATTTCTACGTGAGTATTTATAATTTTTATATTCTCAATGTTTCCACTCCATTCACGCACTGTGGCCATGAATGAGAGTTGTAAAACTTAACATCTGTCGGGTAAACAGGAAAAACGATCACATTCGCTTGTGCTTGTCTGCTGCTCTTGCTCTGCTCTCTCTTTTCATTGTCAAATCGAAGATCAGGACCAGGGCTGAAGTGTGTCCATTTTTGTGTGCACAAAAATAACCCCTTTTCACAAAAGCCTCTTTAGTGGACTTGCAGCCGATTTAATCCTTATGATTCTTTCTCTTCTTCTTTTCCTTCCTCTATTGTGCTGTGAAAATATGAATATTGATACGATGATTTGTCAGCAGAAGGCTCACTCAATGAAAACCTTGCCTGTAGTTATATTCAAGCTTTGTGAAAACAGACATAAATGTCCTGGACTACTCACTCAGGAAATGACAATCATTGTAAATGTGCAATAATAATAATTCAAAGTCATGTCATCGTCCATTGCCAGACTGAACTACATAAAGTATCATCTCATCCCAAATGCAAAACACTTCGTCATCGTGGCGAGCTGGGGGAAACAATAACAAAGTGATGCACTGCTCATTAGCAGCGATAAAAAAATGACTTACACTATTACTATTACTATCATATTAAACAGCTCGTACTGTCATCATTGCAGTCATGAGTCCCGATTTTAGATTTAGGCAGGGGCAGAGCAGACGAGAAAAAAATGAAACATGACGGAATTTATTTACGGGCAATGACTTCAACGCAATGGTTTCTCCGTTCCTTCCCATGACTTCAGTTTTTTTACATGTTTGCACCGGAAACATCTCGTCGATGCGTGAAGACATCAATTTGCAAGTGGTGCGGCATATGAGAATCATTTTTAGGGAAGTATGCAGCTTATATTTGTACTTATAAAAACGAAAAAGCTACGAGGAACATCTCCCATAAACAGTTTTGATGTTTGCTAGCAAAAGAAACGAAATCTCTTCTTTATACTGCACTTCATCATAATCATGCTGGTTTTATGCATGGGCTACTTTAGACTTTGCGATTATCATCGTAATATTACAAAAAATTCTGTATTTTGGCAGAGACATTTTTAGGGTTAAAATCATAAAAAAAGGAAGAACTCCTACATCAAAGAGGACGTTATTTCCTTCGCACAAACAAGCCCATTCATAAATAAACAGATTGTGTTAGTATTTTAAGCAAATGTTTAGAGATTATCTCTTTGTCAAATACACAAAATGAAAAAAATTTATTGGAAAGTTGTTTGCTGAAAGTCAGCCAGACTTGACAAAACGGATGTTATATTTACGCTTTATGTGTAGCTCCGCTTGTTCATTTTCATTGCTCGTTAAATGCCTACTTTGTAAAAAAAACTGCTCACTCCACACAGTTTTTAGAACGGATTCACTCCCAAGAGAAGCATTTCAATAGAATTTCATTCCCTTAAGACTAGATAGAGATAAGGAAAACTTCTTTTTATTAAGCAACCGAATAATCATTTAAAGCGTAGCATGTAATTTTCAGTGAATAGACAATAATCAGCATTATTGTCAACTTTTACCACTGCCACCACCACTAACCGTTGCCACAAAAAAAGTTTCTTTAAAGTTCTTTTCAATCATACCAACTTTTTCATGTCTGCTAAATTGTAACATAATCCCTTCTAGAAATTCGCCAACTTTCCTCATCCGTCCTATTATTGTTTGTTGACATACGGATACGTGGATAAGGAAGGAAGGTTTTCTATTTTCTAAAATCGCCAGCTCATCGCCATCAAAAAGACACATCAAATCTGGATGCCAACAGTGTGCCTACTTTACCTCTGAATTTTCTTTTGAGCTGAGCTCGCTGTGAATTTATGTTTCTTTGTAACAAGCTGTTAAATTGGCTTAGGGATCTTTAACAGGTGTACAAATGTACACATAAAACTGAGCATGTCGAATGTGTTAGCCCCTTTGTAGCTTTATTTTCATGATAGTACAGAGGCTTCCCCTGTGCTTTAATAATAACCTTAATCTACTTTTTATATATGCCTTCAAGGAAGCAAACGTTTTTCAACATGGCCCGAAGCCTAAAGAAATCCCCCACAGATGAGAGTTGCGTTGCGCCTGCTGCCTGCAGATACCCAATAGTTCAACTGTGTATACTGATGCCCAACAATCAAATCCATTTTCTCGCAATTAAAATCCAATTAATACCATTTTTCAAAGTTGAACGGTAAATATAGAAAAAATATATATGTCTTTAGGAGCATACTGAGACGAATTTGCCGTCCTACAGAAACGGCATTTCATCTTTTGACGTCAAAGCGAAAGTTTTCGTTGGTAGTCCGGTTCGGCTTGCCGTACAACTTCTGTAAGTAAATTCCCCTATCTAAATTCATTCTGACTGACAAGTGGCAAAAAACCATTAAGATAGCCTAGAATAAAAAATTAAATGCAAAAATACGATCCGCCTCCTTTGACACGTACATGCATTTCTATTTATTGCTTGCTATCACCACACACTTGTCGGCAAATTTTATGTTATCAAGCCACACATGAAATGGCCACCGGAATACAATTGTACTTTTCGACAACCGTCTTAATTAGATCATTTACTCAGCTAAATATGCTGCACTAGACAACAACAAATTCACGTAGCCACTTTTCTTTTAATAGAAGTGAGCAGCCACAACCACTGCCACCCATTCGTCACATAATCCTATTTTTTCTTTAGGAGCAAGAACTAGAAAAGCCTGTTTATGTTCGACATAATCATTTTTCAGGTAGGGAAAATTAATTCATTTGCATTCATTCATGAAACGTGATAATAAAAGCAAGAAAACTTCAAATTCACATGAGAAGCTAATATGGAAGTACAAAGTAGGAAAGGAAGATCCGAAGCGTGAAAAATGATTTAATTCCGTGCAGCTGTGTTGTAATTTCACTGCAGTTGCAATGCGAGAAAAATTCACATAATTACATTCTATTATTGTTATCACAAAAGATAAAAAGCTGAGCATTCCCTTCTCATATTTTTCACTCATTTGCATAGGAAATGGGAATTACATAAATTAAATTTACACTGTGCGGAAAGGTGGTAAATTTAGCACAAAAAATATTAACTAAACTTCCATTTCCCAATCCTCTTTTTTGATCTTTTATTGCCCATGTTGAGCAGCAACTAATCACGGCTCATGAAACAGAAAGATTCAGTAGGTGTGAAAAGGAACATTTGTCAACAGCTTACTAGCAGAGCACATCATTAAGCTGCAAATTTACAGTTTTCATATGAAATAATGATGAGCACTGACGGCTAAGACTGTGAAGCTAATTTTTTTATGATCCTCAATTTCACGTTCACTGAGCTTCCTTATCATCCCGCTTATGGTTTTCGCCAATTTCGTCAGGACGCACACTTTTTTTTACACAAAATCTCTCTTAAAAACTACTTGGATGTGTATGACTTCGAAATAGTTGCATAGGATGCTACTAGCAAATTGACTTCGTCTTTAGTACAATTCCCATAAACATGGCACGGAAATCCTAACCAAAAAGTGCAATTTTTCACAGGTGCGTTGGTGCGTAAGCAAAACCTATGTTTTAAAGGTATGTTTTTCATAGTTTAGTTTTGAAAGAGGAAATCGCTAGAAAATTAAAAAATGGCTTCACTGCCGGGTATCATTTAGGATTGAGCAATGTAAGTATAAATTGCGTGCGGAAATGGTAAAACATAATTTCCCTACGTCCTGTGTCAAATTCGCATCAACTACTGCAGCACAAGAACAGTAACAAAAAACATCTCCAAAAAAAACTCATTTCTGCATCACCGAAATCATCGTACATTGAACCTGACTGAACTCATTCCTCCACACACAAGAGCCCTACTGTCATTCTATCATCATCGATTTTTCACGGCGTTCCCTGTCATGTCATAATAATAAATAATCCCTCGCTTTTTTATGCACTTTACTAAATTCATCTGGCGGTGGAATCTGTATCAGCATCATCACCACACCATCTCCACCACTCACTTATAGGAGTTATGTGTACCTGAAAAAGATAGCTCAATTCACGCACGTACTCCGTATCAAAATTGCTATCTTCGGGATCATGATATGAATAATAATTCGCATGATATCACCACTAAACTTTTTAAATGTATGCTATTCAATTAAACACAGGCGCACATATTTAATTTCAATATTTAAAAATAGAAATAAAAATTGCCGATTAAAAAATTGACAATTGACATGCTGCAGGAAAAATGAACGGTACAGATATTGACAAGCTATGATTTATTGCAAGCCCTAGGTTCAGACAAAAGGATAAAAATTATTGAGCTGGACGCTCACTCATTTTTAAGCTACGCGTCAAAATTCATCGAACATCTATAACTGGCAAGTATGCCAGCAGGACTGCTCCGTTGAGGTTTCAACTGCACAAAAAAATTAATTTCTGTAAGCTTCCAATCAACAAGTCATATTTATAAAGATAAAAGGGACTCCCCACGACGCCTTAAAATTAACTGATAAAGGAAGCTAAATAACCTTAATCCCCAACAACGTTTCATGGTCCAGATACTATCAATAGTATCCAGTTACTTCTATTATGCAGGGAGGTTAATAATCTTCCAATCGGGTAAAATGCCAATGGGGCAAACAATCATCATTTTTTTACAACAGCAGCATGATCATCATCGCGCTCCTACTTTTCAAGGTGTGATCATGTGATCGGTCGGCAGGTGCCTTGGAGTTAAATGTACGGGATGCTTTTGATGTAGCCTATTTTAAAAAATCAACTCTGCATGTACACTTCCCTGTAGGCAAGGGTTTGGTGCTGGTTGTGCAAGTGACGGCGTATTTTTTTATCAGAATCATTCACCGAAAATTATATTTTTACAAAGTCATAAAAATAGAAAAGGGATCACATTACGAACTATAGGACCCCGACCATGAAAGAATCCAATTTTACTCGGCTATTTTAAGTAAATTACTCTATTTAATAGGAATTGGAATCACGTAATGGCTCCACTAAAAATGCCCAGGAACCTTTTGCAATAGTGGCAATGTAATGTTCTTAACTAGTCAGTACCAACAAGGTTTGCATTAAGCACTTTTACAAAAACTATTAAGCGCTCAGCGCTATAGTTCTTTCTATAATATCATTTTAAATGATGAATGCTCACACAAATCTTCCTATTAGGAATGATGAATCTGCAGAAAAAATTGTAGAAAATGCTGTAAAAATTCTTGAAATCTAAACAAAAGAAAGAGGATTTTACTTTCAAAAGGATTTCTACTTAAAGACTGCATTTTCCTTAGCTAAGGATGAAATACAATGATTTGCAAATGAGCTTATATGACAGATTACAGCAGTTCGGAGGAGAGCTATTAAAATAATAAATTATGTGGCTACTTATTCTATTAAAACTGAAATAAATTTGGAAAGTACATGTGAAAGATAACAATGTAGAACGAAAATGGCTACATTTTGCTTAACGCATGACTAATGACTCGCCTTGTCCTACTGCTACACTGAATAAGTGAGAGGTATATATATTTTTTTGTGTTTGTTGGGCACCAGCAGTGAGTGAAGGAGGATCTGTATTTGAAGGGTCCTTCCATTGTATAAAGTGATACATGTGTAAATCTGATGTAAACTGACAAAGTGTAACTTTCCCATGATGATTGAAAGCATATTATTGCACTGCGTGAGCAGTGGAAAAAATTGTGTGCAACTGCCACGAGTATTTTCACCTCTTACCTCCCACTTTAGTTCGTAATTTTGTTTGCAATTGAAATTTGTCTTATAATTGCTATCTTCACAGTTAAAAAAAGTGACACATGAAACTTGTACGCATTTATTTTGCAACTCACCTCACCTCCACTGAGAACTTGCCGTGATAGCAAATCAAAGGGGGATTGTACGAAGTGTTAGTAACGTGAAAGGAAATGCACGTTTATCTCCTTTTTATTATTATTTATATATGAAGTTATCATGTTCTCACACAGATTTTGCTCTCCTTTCCTCTCCTGTTACAGAAGTGATTGCTGACCTGGAAGGTCTCCTGTCTATCATTTTAGAATATCGCTTTCATTTTCTCGCAACTATTAATTTTCTCTTTCAGCAAGTTGTTAAAATAGCTAACTCACCAAAAAAAAGTGACAGTGAACTTCAGGTTATTTGTTTTTCTAAAAAGTAAATTAAGATTCTTTCAGTTTGAGATCTATCAAAGTGCACTCCTTAAATGCTGCTCTACTTGCTTTGCTTTCAAATTTCCTTGAAGCTACTAAACTGCGCCTTCCATGTCTATTCTGATCATACAAGTTGCAAAAATTAAATGAATGATGCCAAGATAGGAAGCACAGGATGCAAAACTAGATTTTGTTAATTTGCTATATAAGTGCGTTGATACATCGCTCTGATTCTGAAAAAAATTAATTTCTTCATTTTGACGTATCAAAAAAGGCGAACATGTTAGTGTATATGTACGACATGAAACGTGCTTGCTCATACCAGATACAAGACACTGATTTGAAACATTTCGCCAAATTGCCATATGTGAACATCATTATTTACGTTTACACGTAATTTCCTTTCATTGGCTTACTTTTTGCTTCCTTTTTTCTTGTGGTCAGGTCAAGTTTTCAGTTTCGTTTGGGCCGGATGAGGTTAGTAGCTTGTTCTTTTGGCAGGTACAAAATTTTAAAACGCAGGTGATTTCTCTCCTCATCTCACATTATTAGGAAGTCTTCTTTAGTCCGTAATTAATCATTAGTGTGTGACTTAAACTTGTTAATTAACTTCATTAGGGGGTAGGCACAATATCAAGATTGAGATTTACTCGAAAAGCGATGTTGAAACAAAATTCCTCTACTGCCACTATCACCACCACCACCTGTGTGCCCTCTTGCCTCTGTGCCACATACTGTGACACTGTTTTGTCAATGCTTGTAACGATTCACGCTTCGTTAGTTATAAACGCAGCGTGTTTGAGCACGCATACCACAACTTCACTTTTTTGTGAATTGAGTGCTTTGCAAAAATTATTTTCTATACGTCATAGATCAACCTAAGAAAAAAATTTGCAATGTGCATAAGCAACTCCTTAGTCAAACTGAGAAGGAAAAACATTTAAGAAATCTGATACGACACTATCATTTAATAGGGCATAAAGGCAAAAGATAAACAATTGAGTTCGTCACAGTCAACCTCACTCATTAAAATCCGAGATCCACTGAACTACAAGGATAATAAAAAAAGACTACGCGCTTGTCTTCTACTCATGTAAGCAAAAATGATGAATTTATTTATGACATGTTGATAAACCACTTTCAATTCTCCATTCATTTAGTTTCAAAATCTGCAAGACTCTATCCCGTCAGTTAACCTAAAAATTGAACACTGATTTTCCCTCTTTTCCTCGTAGCGATGAATTTTTTTTACAATTGAAACCTTTACAACTCAGGCTTCCTACCACGGTTTGATCTCCCCAGGACACCAACTCATTATTTCCTTATACTTTGATAAGACTACGAAACAAACACAGAATTCCAATTAAGCGTGTTCAAAACAATTATTAGGGGACTTCAATAATGCAGACGAGAATATGAAAACATTTTCTACAATAAATCTCAACTTGCTCAACAGTTACAGTAAAGAAAGTTGTCAAAAGTGTTGCTAAAAAGGAGTATGCCTACACTTTTTCGCACACTAAATTAAAGTCTCGTTTTCAATTTAACGATTGAATTAATAAGCCACTATGTTGTAAGTTGATGGCGAATAATTTAATATGGATATATCGACATTGCATTTCACGTCATTATTACTCTCATCGGTAAGTGCAGCAGCAAAGTAAGCTGGCATGCGGCCTAAGATGCTTTAGCTCTAAATAGAGTAAGTATTTGATTTATTGGTTTGCTGCTCCCATTATTCACTCAAAACTAGATAATAAGGCAGCAATCTACAAATCAGTACCCACATCAAATGTCATGATTATCCATTATGAGCATGATTACTTGTCTGCGTACTATTGCAGATTTCATTATTAGATTCTGTCAATTTGCACATATCTGCACTGATTCATGTGAGAGAGAAAGGGACTCTCACAGTTTCTTAGCAGTTATCAGCATACTGAATCTTGTTAGAAAATCAATAAAATAGGGCCTAGTATTAGTATCATCACTAGTAAAGCTCTCCATTACAACCAATTACAACTTTACAGCAAAGCAACCAGTTTTCAGCTCTTCATTATTTTAGCTCCATACTAGGCAGGTGTAATATAAAATTGACTACATGTAAACCAGAACCAATAAAAATGTCGCAGGGAGAAACGAAAAATATCTGGCTGGCCACACGCTTATAAAACCATTTTCTGCTTTTAATTGCCGCATTCTCTGTGAATATTCGACTTTTAAAGAAGCAACCGGGAAACGTGCACCCGTTGTTGGCTACATTAAATTAGACATTATTGCATTCCTTCCTTCATTTGTTAACAGCATGAAATATTGTACGTTCTGAATAAGGAGATGACAAACGAGCTACTAGATTTTATGCCCTTCAAAAGCAAACTTGAAATGAGTCCGCTTTTATTATCTTGTGTGAGGCGCACCAATCTAAGAACATTTTCTAAAACGAAACGAGATTGCTTTTGGGTATGGTATAGTTTTGCAGAAGTTTCTTTTTTGATGCTAGGGATAAAATTAGTGCGAAGACATGACTTTAATTTAGTAACTTTAGAAAGATTTACAAAATGATAGAAATTTCTGATTTAGTAGATTTGCCAGCTTTATAGCTGCTAGATTTCAGGACGTATCCTGAAATGAAAGCATAAACAGGAAGAAAACAAGACTTTCTCAATTTCGTAATATTGATACAGTTCTAATAATGATTATGTCAGTGATATAATTTCTGTCGTTTGAATGATGGTGGGAGGAAATATAATTTTGTCATGCTCGATCTATCTCAAGCAGAGTCAATCTCTACCCAGAGACAGCACCCAAGTAATTATACTTGCTGATATTGCATTTGCATGTGTAAGCACTTGTGTAAATGTCACGTATTGCGAAATGCAATTCAAAAATTTCAAAATGTAATCAGAGGCGGAGTTACCACCTCCCTTCTGAAAAAAATATTTTTTACTTTCTGTTTTCAGTGAAGGCTAGCATGTTTCTCAACTGATGATATCAAAAATTATGAAGTAGTCAGTGACTGAGCGTAATGGCACAAGTAGCTCGCCTTTAGTCCGAGCTCATCATCACATGCAATTTTTCTCACTTTCACATAGAACCTTGTCCCTTTCAGTGTTTGAGCGAACAAACTCAAAGTGAGCATTTCTGTTGTGGTTGAATAATACATTCATTTTGTTCACTCAATTGTCTTCACTTCATTTTTGTGTCTTTGCTTCAAACACACCAAAAAAGACAAGGGAGACCCGACGGAAGACAAATAAAAGGAAAAAGCCACAGCACAGGACCTATCTCAACATCAAAACGCGAGCTTCTTCATAATTTGAAGCCTGCGAAAGATGATGAATCTTGTGCGACGTGATGCTCGCGTAACAGGCAAATAACTTGATGCTCATTTACCTGTGTGTGATGAGTGAACTTCCACTTTTCAAATGGAAAAAGGAAGGACTCTGTCACTCAAACTGATAATACATCTTTTTGTCTTAAAAGACCTTTGCAGCACACACGAAGCTGAGCTGCAGCCCAACGTCATTTTCACTTTCACATGAAATGCCTCACATTTAATGAAGACGTGTTTTTCTAACAATAACTAAAGTACACATTTGCGTATTGGGACGGGCACAAAGCTCAAAGCTCACAAAAAAGTGAGTACCTTCTAATCGACTGTCGAACAGGGGAGGGGGAGGAAAACAAAGTATTTTAGAAAAGGCCTTAAAATATTCCCCTGCGTCTTCTGAAATAATAAAATTCAGTTGTCTTCGAATTCATTATCTTTGCGCTTAGTTAGTTTTCCCAATCATCGTGGGACGTTTAAGTCATGTTTACATTTCCAGTTCACCCTTCAGATCGCACAGGTGCAATCGTAAAAGGAGGGGTGAGCTAAGCTACGTTGGGTACATTGTTTAAAGGCTGTAATGATGGTAATAATGTGTGTTTTGTTTTGTCCTTATAACAGCTTGAACCTACAGTATGACTATGACTTGGCTTCCCCTGCCGATTTCTATTTTCTGGGAAGGGCAAAGAATACCATTTTTAAAAATTTTACCACGAAGATTCATCCTTTTGCGAAGTTATTTGTTCCCTCCTGCTAATTACTAATGCGGCAGGTTCATCGTAAACGTAATTCTCTGAAAAATATGTTTGTTGACAAGTATAAACACAAAAGTGAAAGTTTTTCACATTTATGGAAGCTAAGAAGATCAGGTTGCATGCAAATGAGCCTCTTGTAATCCGGACAGGGGGTAATACATATGAATTTGGTAAAACTGAGGACGACCTTTGTTCCAATACTTTCAATTAACTGCTAGCATGGGATTCAAAATCGTAGCAGATTGATTTATAAATGTGATGAAGCAGTGGAGACTGCAATAAAAGCATTTAATGAAACTCTGTTGTGTGACGTAATTTATACCACGCCAGAATTTTCGTATGAAATTTTAGCTACTACATAATTCAAAGCTACAAGAGTTATATAAACTGTGTAAATTAGCTTGGTGTCGTTGTTTACAGGATTAAGCACTTCGAAATGTACAATTTACAACTGACTAGAGCAGAGCAAAACTTAAGTATTAAAAGAAAAATGGTGAAAGGAACTGCGAGATTGGAAATGTAAACGCCGGTAACATTTTGAAGATTACACATTCGTAATATTGCAGACCAGTGGTTCGAATTTTTTTGTGCTAAAAAATGGCCATCTTAAGCGAAATACGAAACACCGAGATTCTTCACTGGCTTGTGCAACTTATTAGATGCAAGAGAAAGTTGTATGTGGCAATGCGATCTAGTGCAAATATAGGTACATACATAGCGGAAATTATGTTTAAATCCAATTCTTACCTTATAGCGATTTATTTCATATTCCACAAGTTCCTGAGTCCACACGGCACGAAAATCTAAGGGTTGAAGCTCGTTTTCTTTTTTTCGAAGCCAATCTCTTACCCAGTCAAGATCGCAGTCTTTTTCTGAAACAAATTAAAGTATAAGATTATAAAATAGGTAATCTTGTAGTTAGTTATTTGCAAAGTTGTTTGCAACCTTCAGTGTTCGGGGTGTTACTATTTCCAACTTCTGCCACTGAATTTTGCTGACGTGAAAGTATTTTCTCCAGAGCATCCCATTGCGAATTAAGGTGCTTCAGACGCCACTGAAACTCTTCTTTTAAATTTGGATACCTGTAAATAAAAATTTGAACATTTTGCTAAAATGTTTTGGAAGAGATAGTACTATGAGTGGGGCTTGACTGCACGCAGACAATTACAAAAATGTCTGGTGAATGTAATTTTACCTACTAATACCTATACTGAATTTTTCCTATCCATTGTTTAATCCATTTCTTTATAACCAAAAAATCGCATTTGGGGATTTTCTACTTTGTCAGACGCTAGCCAACACATTGTAAATTATTAAATTAAGAAAGATAATCGGTATGGTATAGAATGTATATTGTTTTATAATTTTTTTTGCCTGGAATGAATGTTAATTTTAGTATTTATCAAATCTTTCTAAATTCCTGCGGCGTAGTCCATACATTACCTATACATACATTGTATACGAGTAACATTTTCAATTAACTTTAAATCTTATCCTACTCATATGAACAATTATTGCCTCGAGAAGGCCTCAGTTGTGAAATAAACACTGAAAGAGGGGGAAATGGAAATTATTTAAAACCTCACCAGCACGTAAAAATAATAATTCCTTCTTTTAATTTAAAAACTCAAAGTTATTTTCAACTACTAACTACTAGGAACTGACTATTTTACACTGATACTGACGTATTTTCAAATTTTACGGAAGATTTAAAATCAAAAAGTTCTAAACTAATTTCGAATTAACACGAAATCGGTGGTTTGCATTGATAGTCCTTCTAAAGCGAAACGTAACTTATCTGACTGACTACGAGTATAAATTAGGGAATGGACTATATTCATTCTGATTTTTTTGGATTTAGAAGTTGGAATTATGACAAAGATTCTGTTACTTCCGTGCATAGTTATGCACATAGATAATCTAACTGTTATTATCTGAAATATTTTGCAATTCCACTTGCAAAGAATTTCGGTGTCCTATCTTTATTTTTATACTATACTAACTAAGGAAAGAAGAATTTCATTAGATATGGTAGAAAGTAAGACTTACTTCTGACATAAGCATTTAGCCGTTTCGTTGACTTCAACTCTCCAGTGATGTTTCTCTGTCATGTCCTCGGCCTAAAAAGTTTTTAAAAATTTATTAAATTCTCCTATACCTTACTCTCATATTAATAAAATATGTACTCTAACTTTCAGTTTTTATAATTATATAAATACCAATTCAGAAAGTTTGAATGCATCCACGAATCGGCCTCTTTCAATTTGCATGGAATTCAACCATTCACATATTTTGCTGTAATTTTCAAGGAAATGTCGCAGTCCTTGTTCGTCAGAGTTAGCTTCTACTAGCTCCTGTAAAAATCAAACCATAAATTATTAATTCTATCGTTAGTAATTTAATCTACGAAATTATGGCACAAACACTTTGAAATTTACCTGAACTGACTGTTGGCAAATCCTCCAAAATTCTTCCTGACCGCTATCTTCGTTGTTTGAACCCCAAGAACGTCTCCACATTTTCTTATCCAATGTGCGTCTAAAAAAACATACCCAAACATAGGTATTTAGTATTTTAACATAATGTTTTCACAAATCACAGATTTACTTAAAATCCATTACAATTAATTAGCACTTTATATCTTTACAAAATGCATTTCTGCCAGAGTGAAAAATAATAATTTCAATTCATCTACTTTACTAAAATCTGCTAGTACTGTTTCACACATACTCATGGTTTTTGTATCCCTCTTTGAAAATCTCCTTAATTGAAATACAGTACGTAAACAAATGCAACATACTATAATAGTGCAATTTTACATGAAAATTGTTCACTCAACTCAACTACTACACGACAGCTGAACAGAACTTGTCATTTCTTGCTCATTAAAATTATAAAAATGCACCACAAATCCATTCAATTCAATTCATAGGCAAAATTTGCAAGGTAGAAATCATTTTCTGTGTCATCACCACCACACACTAAATCAAACAAATATTTGAACGTGTATTTACGCTGCTGAGTACGGGGTTAGTTAGCAAACAATGAGTAAAAGCCAATTGCCTCTGTACTCTGGGACGGAGACGGAACATGGGGAGACGTAAAAAGATAAGAATTATAATCGCGTATCAAACATTCACTTTTTAAATATTTTGATACAGGACAAATTCCACAAATAAAAGGAAAAGCTCACACTCACACATTTCCGTCCTTACAAAATACATTGCGCAATAACTAAAGAAATCTTTTTGCTAAATATTTTGTATTAGGCTATGTATTTGCATAATACCTATTTTTACAATTTTATGTAAATGACTATTTTTGAAAATGGAAAAAATCCAGAAAAGTTTTCTTTTGAAGTTCGCTAAACATTGATTTGGCGTATTTGCAAAGCAAAACATTTTTACGCGGGTGACTCAAACCACATTTTCTTCCCCATTAAATTTTACCTGGGTTTCTTCGAGTTCAAACTACCACACTGTTACAAAATACATTGCGCAATAACTAAAGAAATCTTTTTGCTAAATATTTTGTATTAGGCTATGTATTTGCATAATACCTATACCTACTTTTACAATTTTATGCAAATGACTATTTTTGAAAATGGAAAGAAAATCAGAAAAGTTTTCTTTTGAATTTCGCTAAACATTGATTTGGCGTATTTGCAAAACAAAACATTTACGCGGGTGACTCAAACCACATTTTCTTCCCCATTAAATTTTACCTGGGTTTCTTCGAGTTCAAACTACCACACTGTCTTCCTCCTGGCCATGGTTTCTTCTGCTGCCCCTCTGGAGTTCGCAGATTCTTCTGCGGGGACTCCAGAGAAGTCATTGATACGCTGCACTTCATCTGATTCATTACTCAAACTGGAATATAAGAACAATAATAATTATAGCGAATCTGTCAACGCCGCCAATTAAAGTTTCAGTACTATTTAACTATTTTGTGAGTAAGATTTTACGTAAGACTTACATGAATAGAAGAGTACTGGGGGAACCAGTGACGTTGCTTACTTCGTAAGTTCCTTATCATACTTAAGTATAATTAGAAATTATTTCTGCATATTTCTAAATTACACATAAATATGTTACGACAAGGCACTATTTTAAACAGTAACAATTAACTCTCGTAAAAACTTCAACCGTATATAACGTTGTTAGTAAATAGTAGAGACAAACAAATCGACGATTTCATGAAGCTCAAAGTGAATCACAGTATTGTACAAAAAAATCTTACTATGAAAAATTTGGCAATTATTGAAAACGATAGAGAGGTGTCCTCTGTCCTTTCTACAACTGCAACTTCAAATAAGTTGTTGACATTCTAGTTATCTTTGCTATCTCTATATAGCTCCTTCTCTATTTTTAACAGTAATGTTATTGCTACACAGTTGTAATTAACTCTGTTTTACAGTTTTTATTCCGCACTAAACGGAAAAATATTTAAACGTGACAGTTATCTAGTTACAATACTACTTTTGGCACAGTGAGAGCAAAAAAAAATTCAGAAAACTATACGTACATACATATATAATTTTATGTTAAAATATAGGTTACAGAAAATTATTTCTCTTAAATTAATTCTTTTTTCAAATAACGAATCCGTGTGTCCTTAGTCCTGAGTAGAAATTATGTGGGGAGTTCCTTTTCTTCGTTCCGAGTTGTAAAACCGTAATGAATCTATCAGTCTTATCCTATGTTTGCTTCATATCAGTCTGTACATGGTTTCCAGCTCCTCATCTTTGCCCTTTTCCCTCCTTTTTATTAACGTATAAATTTCTCCTTATCAGTTAGCCTACTACTATGTGTATCCGCCTAGGTTGTATTTTTTTACAGATGTGTGTTGTGTTGTATGTTACTTTTGATGTCTTCTCTTAAAACAGCTTACTGACAGGCTCCACTGATAACGTTTAAAGTATGGACATTGAGTAACAACACTCTGGCTTATCTTGTGTACACATAAGCTCAGCTTTGTTCCTCTTTTTGGCTTCCTCCTTCAAGGCGATGGTCTAGGTTGTGCCATTTCATCGAAGTATGGTAGGCCCTGCAACACAGAAAAAAAATCTTATTTAGTTTCCTTGCTGTCGTAAATCGGGTACTTACTAAAAAAACAAATTACATGGTAGGTTTATGAAAATGTGACATTTTAGGTGCTATAAAAATTCTACTCAATTTTCATGCAGTCTGTTGTCCTACATGGAATTATGTTACTCCTGTCTTTGAGGCTTTGTAATACAGCTCCTCTCTCTGTCTGTCAGTTGCTCAAAAAGCTCCCAAAATACATTTTTGTAGTTGTAGCACATTCAAAAAATACTGATACTTTAACACGTTACACCCTGCTAGTTTTACTGCATTTTTGCATGTCGTTCATGCTAAGGCTTTTGTTGATTTGGCGAGGAACTGTGAATGATGCAACCAATCGAAATGCAAAAAAAAAATCTGCCAGTTTAGCAAGAATGCAGTCATACAGAGAGGTACATCCCTACATTTACACTTTACACACGAACATAATCATAATCGTAAAATTATTCATTATTATTATGATTGGGTTCCCATTATTCAGCTTACAAGTTACAGCCAACAGCAAAGATACTTATCACACTTTATACGATCGCGCAAAACTTTATTAGCCTCGTCTCATACTGAGAGCTAGTGCAAGAGTTGAAAAATATGTGCAGCCGTTGTTGATTTTTGGACCTGTCCTACGTAATGAGTAAAGAATTGTCGGTTAACTAGCCTGTTTCTAAGATCTTCCTCACTCAACAGTTGGCAAATCACATAATAGGACGAGTCTGCTCTGCGTACAACGAAATTCCTTTCATAATGGGGCATGTACAATCCCAGCCTATTTCTTTATGCAAGAACAGAATTTTTTCCACCTAAATCACAGATTATTCACAGCTGCCTTCAGACATTACGTCTTGAGCTTAAGACGTACTTCATCTTTCAGAGACATGTACAGCTTCTCTCCATATGCCTGTCTTTTTTCACCCAGACCTCCCATTGATGACACGAGATTGCATTGCATATTTAACGGAAGATCTTAACAGCTGGATTTTTAGCCACTCATCTCAGAAAAGTTAGTCAGTCAGGGTAAGACTCAAAAAACAGGATGTGAAGCGAAAGAAATCTACACAATTTCAATTACCATAAATTGGGTAGGAAGCCAAAGGACTGGGAAACGCTAGCGAGAATTTCCATGTAAATTGGAAAAATAAAAAATGGCATATCATTCAGCTCTAATGCAGCGCAGTCGGCTTTAAGTAAGTTTTGAGAGCAAAAAGTGCATAACTGTCACTGGTACATATATCCAGGAAACCGTTACGAACTGTGCTTGTGCTGACACCAACGTAGGCACGACATGCAGCCCACATGTTTGTACAAACTAGAGAGAAATGAGGGTGAGTTTACCACTCCGTTTCTTTTTGTTGAGGGAGGATTTTTCCTTTTAGGAAAAAACAAAAAAGTCGTGCGTGCATTATAAAGGCAGCTTTTTATTCCTTCCACTAAAAACCCTTTTTTTGCCTACACGTGAATGTATGAATGATGCATGAATGACCAACTCCCAGCAGCAAAACTCGCAAACAGCTGACATACTGACAGTAAAACATTTAAAATGTCTGGAAGGAAAAAGGAAATGCTGGTCTGATTGGGTTGGCTGTGTTTATGTCAGTCAAAGCTTTGATGTTGATGGCATATTACTATACTTATGCCATTTTGACTGATAGTGTGCCTCTCTTCCTGAGAGAGTTACACTTTGTAACTAATGCATAATAAGTAAGTTACACGTGCATTCCAATTTTCATGTTGCTTACTGTGGCAAGTGCAAGTAAAGGGCAACTAATCCTCAAACTTAATACCGCTAACTGAACTATCGAGGTTTCATGAAAAGTGACAGTTTTTTTTCTTCACCAACTTTTGGTGAAGTTCAAAGAACAAGGATAATGTTTGCTATCATGCATCGGCAGCGATAGCTCAACTCAGGCAATTTATTA